>JASAND010023372.1:0-42486 GCA_030248195.1 Trissonchulus latispiculum | reverse complement strand
TATTCGGTGCAAGGTCTTAGTTAGTCAAAATTTTAAATGCAATTAGAAATATCTCCTTTCCTATTGCTGTGTTCGGAGAAAAATAAGGACAGAACATACAAAAAGTTTACGGAGAGGTATATGACTCTAAAAAGGGGGGGTTTCCATTTCTTGGGATGTATGCACTCGGAAATATCTTTTTTGACAATTTGCAGCTTTCTCCAAGACAAGGGATTCTTAAACTTATTCATATTAATTAAGGGCATGCTACCTCCTTTGAACAGTGCTTATCTAACACCTTTCACCTCCCGTCCTTGCCATAAACTACACAGCGCACAGTGAATATTGTAGTGTCTTGAGAAATAAAAAACAGTTTTAGAAAAGATATGTTCCGTCATTAAAGCTGCAGTAAGTACACGTTTTATAAGGAGCACTAGACATCGTGTGGTCTCCAGAATGTGAGAATGCACAAGCTAACAACAGCTAAAGAATATGATAGTGTCTGCCAAAGCGTTGACAACTTTTGATTCTTCTGCTGAAACCATAGTGTCGACAGATGCATTAGATGTTGGACTGGGAGTCGTATTAAGTCAAGTTCAAGGAGATACCTAACAGATTATTTTTTGCTTCAAAGACTTTATCTGCTCCTGAGAAAAGTTACTCTGTTAGCGGAAAAGAAGCTTTGATAGCAATATGGGTCCACTTGTTTGGTCGACTCTTAATTTTATGAACAGATCATTAGGCATTTTTGACGTTATTGTCCAAAAGTCCAAAAGAAAGAGGAAGACGACCACTACGACTGGCCAGATGGTACTCTAGATTGTTGGAGTACGGTTATAAAGTTGAATATAAGCCTGCATTCGAGAATGCAGTTGCTGAATAGCTTTACTCGACTGGAAAATGAAGATGAGCCGTATGATCTGTGATAATGAGTCTTACGGAAGAAAACGCCACCTTTACACTTGAAGATTTGCAGCAATCCAGCAAAGCTGACAAAAGGATTTCGAAGATAATAGATTACGTATCGTATCGTATCGTATCGTATCGAAGTATTTCGATTGCTTCGTACATATTTGCATAGATTATATATTGTGACCCGATTATCTCAAATGCAAACTGCGCAGACCAATAGTGATAGAAGCGTTCATGGATAAATATATCTTCAATGGGTGTTTTGTCTACGACAGCCTAGGAAGACAAGACAAAATTGTCAAAAGTCAATTGAAACAAACATGTTTGAAATTTCATTTCCTTCTTTCATTCCTTCTGTTTTGTATTAATGCATGCATTTGTATTTGTTAATAGCTAATTGTTATTGTTGTTAGCTATTTGATAGTGGAATCGAATGATGTGGCCGACGCCTCACGAAAAAATTTACTTTAGTATGCAAAAAATCTGGAAAATTAAATTACATCGAAAATGCAGTAAAACAATTTCCAAGAACTAAAGTTAGGTTCACTGCATTCATTAGAAGGAGAAAATGTTAAGCTCCATTTCGATATAAAAATGGCTTCTTAACTCCAAGGAATGAATGAGCAACAAGGGTTCAAAGTTGATGTCTCCAAAAGGAATCACCACCTTAAGTAATAGACAGGCTTCAATTCTGTTGATAATGGATTATATATAATCGCTTGAGTGAAGCGTTTGCAAAAAAGCCAACACTTTCCGGATTGCAAACAAAAACCTTAACAGGGCGAGGGGTGCTGCCACTAAGAATGGCTTCTTGCTACTTATCGCAGAAACCATTCTCAATTTAAACGAGACATCGCACCAATTACCTCCCTGCTCCCAAGTTTTGGCTCGCAAAGTATTGAGAGCTGGTTATAATATTTTTAAAGATTAAAATGGTCGGATTAAACGGATTAAAATCAACTGGATTAATTAAAGCAGGTTTACACGGATTAAAATTAATTCGTTGAATCCGATCATTTTTAATCCTCTCCTTTTAATCCGCCGTTAAAGAAATAACGATTAAAAATTTTAATCCGCCAACTTTTAATCCGTTTAATCAGCGTTGCTGCACGAAGATTAAAACCTAGCTGAAAATGCAGGAAACGTATTGAACTTAATCTATAAAGGAATCGCGATTAAGCAGGTCGGATTCAAATTAACTCTGCCATTTTTTAATCCAAAGTGTAAATAAAGAAACAGGATTAGATTAAGATTTTAATCCTATGTGCATTAAAGAAATAGTATTTAATTGAATGCGTTTTACTAAAGTCTGACCAAAAATTCTTGGAACCGAATTGTGAGCGCTTGTTCTGAGTTAACCTTTGAAGTTAGCCTATATAAAGTATATATTTTTAGAAACCTCAGGAGGAGGAGAATCCGCTAAAACTGTCATATCTGGTCTATGGTCTATATCCGGTTCCCTGATGCCAAATCTATAAAAACGCTTCAGATTCGGAAAGAGAATGCTAATTATTTCATACTCTAGCATACTGGTCCTTGGCCCAAGACATATCCGGTACTCGTCCGGTACCCGGATGTCTAGGTCACAAAAACTGTACAGCAAGATGGGTAGGTCGTACAGTTTCGCTGATTGAATGTTTGGATTCAGCGGGTCCAAATTAGTCGATATACGAAGTTTTGTCCAATTTGGACCAAAATTGCGTGATTTATGGTCGTATCCGGTGCACAAAAACCGGAAAAATCGGTTTTTCCGGTCTGGAACTCGGAATCGCGGATAAAAATGTTAGTTTTTGGCGCAATGAATATTTGGGAGGCTACTTTTATTTTACCGGTGTCAAAGTAATCGAATATCCGGTCGATTTCTGGTTCTGAGCTTTGAAATTTGAAATTTCATGGGCTATTATCTCAGTATCCGATTGGTTCGGAAATAAAATTATTTTATTAAAATGATATTTCGTCTATCCCTAACAAGCATCAACCTCAAATTACTTCATATCTGCTGTAATTTTTGAATGATAGCGTTTTCAATCTCGGTAAGCTAAAGTATATATTAATAAATGTAACATACATAAGTATTAATAAATATGACGGTGATAGTAGCTCACGCGGGCACTTCAGTCTAAAATTAAAGAGAAGGTGTCCACATTAATTGCATCAATTAGTTTACGCGAGCACCTGCACATTTTAAGTATCTCCAGAGTAAACTACTGTAGACAAAGAAGACATCATGTAGCTCAGCACCAAAGTAAAATTGAATTTAAAATTGGACAGATAGAAAATATTTGTCGCCAACAAGATTGTATGTTTCTGTATGCAGCGCCCGACTGACGGTTATGTCAATGTTGTAACCTTTACAAATTATCCTTACAGTATCAGTTATATAGTATCAGTCAAATAAGTCAATCACCTTGTATCGTTTAGTTTGAAAGTGGAATTGAAAAATAGCATTTTCACTTAGGTGCCCGCGTGAGCTACATGATGCCTTCTCTGTCTACAGTTTTCACTCTGGAGATATTTAAAATGTGCAGGTGCTCGCGTAACTACTTGCTGCAATTAATGCGGACACCTTATTTTAATTTTAGACTGAAGTGAGCGCGTGAGCTACTATCACCAATATGTCAAATTCACATTACGTTTAAAACAATCAAGCTTTTTCTTGTGTATCAAATGCTAATTGCATGCGCATGTAAACTGGAAAATTTCTTGGACAGTGGACTTGTCTTCGCACACTTTCTTACGCCCACTGTCTATTTACTCACAATTTCAGACGGCGAAATAGAATGATTTCAGTTTCAGGTCTTTTCTAAATAGTTTCAGTTTAAATTTCAATTTCAGTGACTGAAACTGAAACCCGCACAACCTGAAACGTGGATTCAGTTTCACACGTGTCTTTTTCTGTCCAATCAAAAAGGTCTTACGGTATTTACGTATTGGTGTTTTTCAGGGTGCATAGGGTAAATTTCTCCACTATTGGTTTTCTCTTGTTTAGTGGGGAACCCCTAAAATGCTTTAGTGCATAGGGTAAATTTCTCCACTATTGGTTTTCTCTTGTTTAGTGGGGAACCGCTAAAATGCTTTAGTGCATAGGGTAAATGTCTCCACTATTGGTTTTCTCTTGTTTAGTGGGGAACCCCTAAAATTGTTTAGTGGGGAACCCCTAAAATGCATATATGTGAAGGGTAGGGTAGAGTTTAGTCAAGAGTTTAGTCGAGATATCGGATTGGGAGGTATAGAATTAACAATCGAGACTGCACTGTTCGTTGACTGAATCGACGGAATGTTGGTTATTTTCGCACTGTTTGTCATTTTTGCACTGTTTGTTGACTTTTCGCCATTTTTGCACTGTTCGTTGACTGATCGATAGATTGCTGTACATTTTTGTCTTGTTTTCTAACACACTCACGCATTTTTGTATACATTTTTGTTGCACTGTTCGTTGACTGATCGATACATTCTTGTCTTGTTTTCTAACTGCAATGAGGGTCTTTTGTCTATTTTGTCTGGCTTGGTTTCCTAACTGCAATGTATGCTAACTGCGCTTGGTTTCCTAACTGCAATGTATGCTAACTGCAATGAATGTTTTTGTTCCTAACTGCTTTCTAACTGCAATAAGGGTTTTTTGTCCATTTTTGTCTGGCCTATAGTGACGGCATTTGTCTAATTGTCATCTAAACTTTAACTGTTTGGTTTCTTAACTGTTTCTGAACTAATCCTAATCTCTTTAGTAAACTGCATGCTTTGTGTCAATAGATGCTTTGTCTCTTTGTATCCTAAGGCGCATGAACTGTTTTGGATGTGTGGACCGAAACTATTAGGCAATTTGATGAACCTTTTCAAGAATCTGGAAAACAAGGAAATTAATTTTGATTAATAGAAATGGGTCTTTGTGAAGGGATTTGAGCGATTTGGGTATGCACGATTTGCTGGGTTAATAGGGTTGTTTTTGTCAAATTCGGGACTCTAGGGACCACCTGAAACCCCAGGTAATCCCATCAATCAAAAGAAAGGCTACCGCTTGAATGACACCAAAGAACTTCCAGGGAGGCCGCTGAGTCAGAGGGGGAATAACGTGAAATACCGAAAGACACATGCACACACATACGCTACATATAACACGAGGCGGGGCTTGCCTTCTACGTCACATTTTGATTGACAGGAAGGGAGTTCCCGGCCTGACGTCATTACACAATCAGTCTTGGCCCGGTAGTGATACAGTTTGGTCGGTTTGGCAGTTTTGCCCTTGTTGTTGTGCATATTTTTTGTGGCCGTTGTGCCCATTTTGTGTATTTTGGAGTCCAGAAGGACGTGACCAGCGTTATTCAGTAGTTGCACACTATAGCCAGACTCAACACGAGATTTATTATTCAGTCGTGTCAGTCCAGTACCACTTGCTATCAACACATACGTTATCTCGCGTCATTCTCCAGATCTCTCTCGGAGCAACTCCACGGAAGTAAGGTAATGTGAAAAGGGTTTACTCGGAATCAAATCTGATACGCCTCGCTTTTGTGAGACCAGATACTGTATTCAGCTTATAGGGACATTGTGAAATCAGTCTACTATTTCAACTATTGAAGGGAATTGGTTCAAGTTGATGTTTGTTTATTGAGTATCCAAATTTGTTGATCTTGTTCGTAGACTCGGGTGTAGTATTATCACAGACTGTAACATTGTGTGACCCATTCTGTTTTCCTTGCGTATGTCGTCGAGTTCTACGTTTATAATTGAATATTCTGGTGTTAATTAAACAACCTAAAATCCAGAAAGTTTGGTGTTAATTTTGCTGGCTTAACGTTGCGTCGAAAGCGAGATTTGATTTGTTATTAGCTGGTTGAACCATTATTTTAGTATAGTGATCTTACTTTAGAACTGGGTGGACCATTGTCTTACTTACGGAAGCCCAGTTTAGGTAAGGACTCGAGAACGGATCTCAAAGTTTAGTGAGCGATCCGTTCTCAACTAAGTAGTTAGGACTTATATTGGAAATCAATCCGCGAGGTACCCTGAAGACTCGCTTCAAAACGTTAAAACCGGATATCACTATAATATTTATTGTGTGCATTAGTTAAAATTGGTGTCTATTATTGAGTCCTATTGGTGCTAGTCTGACTCTAGGACATATTGCTGTCCTTGGGACCCCGATTGTTCTGAAATAAAGTCGAACTGTTGAAAAAGGAGGCACAGATTCTTGAAATTGGAAAGGTGTGATTTGTGAAGAAGAACTTTAAACAGAAATTAACCAGTGCTAGCAAAACATTTTCTTCACACTTGGAGCTCCCTCAGGCGAGGATAAAATTTGGGTGACTCTTTTCAAACAGAGCTCTGCAGTTCACAATAACGAATTTGTCTTTATTGTTTGAAAGTTTAACCCTTTCCTCGATTACAAGAACTCTCACGACCCAAAATCATCACATCCCCCTGGTTTACGATAACTGTATGCTTTGTGTACTTGTATGTGTAATTTGTAATTAATTTCAAATAATTATCATCTACCTAGGCCTTAAAATCTTGTTAATTTCCTACGTACGAATATTATCTAACCCACTCATCATGATAACTAACATCATTTCTACCTTCATCCCGAGTAACATCGTCTTTGCGTAACTTCTGAGTTTTTGAGAGGACGAGTTTTCTTTTTTTTGAGGAGAATTTTAAATAATTGTGAGAGATTATTACTCCTGGTGATATAGTAAGATGCCGAATGATTTAGCTGAGTTAGGGTTGCCTGCGCAACCAGGACCCAGGGGGGCCAACGCAAATCCGCCAAGTGTAGAATCACAAGTTCTCGCTAAGTTAAATGATACATTGACCGAATTCAATTCTGCCATTAGGGCTCAGGGTGTAGCCACTGCCTACAGTTCGGTTCCAATTTATCATGGGCTCCCATCTGAGTCGTTCGAGGAGCATCTAGTTTCTGTCAGGTCATGGATTTTGAGGAAGGGCAAAAAGTCCTTACATTCTCCAGTTCCTTGGAGGGACGGGCTTTAGAATTATTTCGATCAGTGCCAAAACCCAGTCGTGGCACGTGGGCCGAGATGGTAGAGGCCACGAAAAAGGTTATGATTCCTCCCCACACGGCACTTCATGCATCATCACTTATGTTTCAAGTGAAACAAGAGAAAGGTGAACCAGTTATGGATTACCTTATGAGATTAAGTAGGTATGCGCGACTCAGTTTTACCGAAAAAGATGGGTTTACTGAGGAGCAATTAGAATTGTTGAAATTGAGGCTATTTCTCTTTGGACTACGAAGTGATTTGAAAGCGCGTGTACCACCTGGGTGTAAAACCATGGAGCGCGCTGTCGAGAAAGCTCTTCAGGCTGAGGGTGAGCATCCTGGGGAAGCCTACCCCTCGTTTATTGAACCAAACTTCCGAAATGATAGGGACACTCCTGCTGCCATTGCTGAGGCTGAGAAGGCAGTTAAGGAGCTGAAGGCCAAGTTTGAACAGTTCGAGTTAGATTCTAGGCAGAAGGGAAATCCAAATAGGAATGGTAAGGGACGCGATCTGCCTCCGGGAACGACTTGCTTTAACTGCAATATAGAGACGGGTATTTGTCACGAGAACACTACCGTTCTAGCAGACGTAGGGATGACTCGCGATCAGATTCTTCGGGGCAGTGTACTGTCAGCACGACCCATAGAGTCTCTAAAGATTGCATGATGCATGCAAAACGCTGCTTGGCCTCGCCACACTTTCACCATAAAGCTCTAGCGTGTCGCCGGCCTTTGGTCTGCACACGCCATGCGTCTGAGGTATACAGTCTCACGAGGGAACCTGCCTACCGGCCACCTAGCGCTAGTTCTTTTACCTCTACCGATGAGGAACTGTTCGTACCTGTTTCACGACATTCCAGTCGTATGCCTAGCCTGAGGCGGGACCGGAAAATATCTGAGCCAATTGTTGACACCAACACGGTGGCAACCCACTGCAATCTCGAGGCTGCAAAGGGAATGGAAACCGGACCGAGGTCAGGAGAAGGTACACAATCAAATGAACCGGACACTTTTTCCTACCTATTTTTGCTTTTTATGTGGACCTTGGCCGCCACTGTTAGGACCATTAGAAAAGCGGCCGTACCCGCGGCATGGGTCCTACTGGCTTTCATTGTGTCAAAGGCTAATGCCCAGACACGGGCTGACTCCGATTCTTCCCGCTTTCTGGCGGATGAAATTGCGAAAATTGGCACCTTGGTTCTGCCTCGTTGGGGAGCAGTACTAAGCCCTGCTGGGATTGGGGTAATCTCACAGAAAACGGAATATCTTGCACTAATCGTGCAGTTAGCGGTACCGCCTATGTCACCTCAGTGGAAGCCCCCTGAATGGGCCAATGAGGAAGACTGCATTGATCTTTCGACAGGAAAGGCTAAGACCGACCAGTACTGCGTTCGTATGATCAATCAAAGTTGCCCGCAATTCGATTTTCTGGAACGTGAAATTGACTCGATTAAACTGGAATATCGGAAATTGTATTCGGGAGTGTTAAACACTCACTTCTACTCTAAGTTACTTTCAAGTTTGTGTCGTTCGACACCTGGGGTCTGTACTTCTTATCCGGTACCGGAACAAACTCACAGCCGACCCAAGCGTTTTTGTTAGCTGGAGCATTGGGATTAGGAGGGCTCGCTAATAGTCTAGCTAACTCCTATCATTTAGGCGAATTGGATTTAGGCGTTTTGAGGGAAGACCAACTTAAAATTACGGACTCTATCAAACGGATTGTCCATGCTAACGAACAGGTGTATGCTTTTTTACATCACACTGTTCAGGATCTGACAACTTTGATTATTAGGGCACGTTGTTCAAACTTTTCCTACATGCGGCAGATTTACATGCAACTTCTTGCTCATATCTTTACTTCGTCTTTACGAGATGGTTTAAATTCTGTTATGCGCGCTGGTCTACATTCTGAAATTAATCCAAACTTGGTAAACTTACAGACTCTCAAAGGGATCATCCGTACACACCCCTCTTTGAGAAATTCGTTACTTAGTCAGGAGCCAAGCTTAATTTATCAGTTTGGGAAGGTTTACCCCATTAAAATTGACTTCAACACCTTACGTTTTGGCTTCATGTTGGAAATCCCTGTGCCCTTGGAACAGGAGGTAAGGCGCTTGTATGCCATTCAGAACGTGGGATATAATTCCCGGAAGAATTACTTCCCTGGCACCACTGCCGGATTACGCACAACGGTTGGATACTGGTGAGGTTAGGGAGATAGATGTCTCTGCGTGCAAAACAGCACCGGGGCTCTGGCTTTGCCCCCCAAATGCGATAGTAATGAGCCTAAGGGCAAAGTGCTTGCAAATTCTTATAAGTTATCCACCCGAACGCGTAGGCGAGGAATTTGAACACTGCCGCGAATACATACAGGTCAAAGTACTAGATAATTCTACCATCTATCGTACGACGCCCGCCGGCGTACTGGTTAGGACGAACTATACTGAGGTAATTGTTGCAAGATCACCCTCGCTAAATCGCTAAACTGGAACCCTCTGGTTCGAACACGGTAGATACCTACATTTGATCATCGGTAATACCATTTTAACTAGTACGTTAGGCATTGCTAAGACCACGGTAACCACCTCTGATTTGAGAGAAACGATTGTGCCTGCTCCCTTGGGGCGGTTCCCATTACATTTTACTGAACTTTCAACGGCAGAGTATGAGAACGAGCAAGCAAAAAATTTAATTCAGAATCAAGTCAAAAATTATGTGCATTTACCTCTAATTCTGTTAGAGCTCAAACACGGCTTGATGGTAGTCATTGTCATAGTACTATTAGGATGTTTGATTATCTGGTGGATTACCCCTTGTGGTAGAAAATTTAGGGCCAAAATCAGAAACCGTAAGTCACCTTCTCCTCGACCCAGTAGGCCCGCTATTTCGGCACCCATTGAGAATCAGAAATTGCAAGAGAATCTATTTAGCGATGATGAAGAAGAGGTACCGATTGAATTAGGCAATCTCTCAGTCAAGAGTGACCCGATGCCTTATCGACCTCGTGAAAGTCTCGAAACTACCTTCGCGGAACGCAATCGTAAGTCTATGGCAAACCGATGCCACGCAACCACTCATTATAAGCCGATTTCAAGAGATACTTCATACGCCTCATCTATGTCCGACTACGGACAGGATCCCCTGGATATTAGCTCCCGACCTCTGACTGATGATAGTCAGGAAAGTCAACCCTCACCGTTCATAGACATAGGGTGTGAACATAAGGGAAAAGGGAATAGGATTGTACGGTTCTCACGACAGGTAGCTATCGAAGGATCTGAGGAAGAGGATTCGATAACATCTCCTCACGCACACGCGGATGCCGCTACTAGCCCTTTTAAACGGAATGTACGACCTATCAGTCCGGAGTCTGATGGATCGGGACCACAGACCCGACTATCCACTCGAGGTTCTGGAAGAATGGTGAACGCCCACTCAGTCTTAATGGTTAGAACTATACCACTTATGATCAGTTTACTACTCGTAGGACAGCCAGTTAATGCCCTTTTTGACACCGGAGCTTTGCTGTCAATAGTGTCTCAGAACTTGGTTGATAGACTAGGTTTGACTACTACACCCGTTGAAACCTTGGGAACTTTACGTACTGCAAACGTGGGAAAGTGTCAAATTTTGGGCTATGTAAAAATTTCTATAATTTTCGCCGGAGCTGACAAACGCTTGCCCGTTCATAACTGGAAATTTCTGGTGGTAGAGAAATTGACTACCGACTGTATTTTGGGATCTGATTTTATGGTAACTTTTCCGTGAGAAATCTCTTTAGATTTTGGCCAACATACTATTACCTGGCCTGCCTCCGACGGTACACGTGTAACCTTGCCACTCATGATACCAACTAAGCCTAAGAAGGCCGAAATTTTTCATATAGGTACGACCCAACGAAACTCGTGTACCTGCTGTATGGAGGAAGTGAGTGCCACACCGCCGAGACCACTTCCCATGATTTATGTGAATTTGAAGGGACAACCGGTGCAAACCTTATTGGATACTGGCGCAAATTTGAGTTTAATGAACGAAAGTTTAGTTAAATTTTTAAATTTGAAAATACTGCCAATGGACAGACCTTTGCGAGCCGAAGGGGTTAACGGACAAGCTTTAAAGTTTAGAGGAGCCGTTAAGGTACCTGTTGAACTCTACGACACTCCTGGGATAACCGTCGAACACACTTTTTCTGGTCCCTAAGGGACTAGCCGAGGACTGCCTGATAGGAACCGATTTTTTACACGAACATGGTGGGGATCTCACTCTAAGTTTTGCGCAAGGTGAACTGAGACTGTGTAAGCCCGAACGTCCCCAATGGTTGCAAAACTAATACATCAGGCACCCGTTACTCATACCACTTATCGAGTTTCTGCGATACAAAAGGTTACGATTCCAGCCTACTCTGAAATAGCAGTGCCCGCATTAGTTGAGAGTATGGAAAAGTTGAAATATGATGGTCTTTTTGAGCCCGCTGAGGCGAAATTTGCTGCGGAAAATTCTAGTGTTCAGGTGATGCCCGCCATGGTAAATTTGAGGCAAAGGTTAATTCCTGTTCTTATGAAAAACAAGACAGGACAAGCGGTAACCATCTACGAAAATTCCACTCTTGGAAACGTGACGCCGCAGAATGAACTTCGGCGAGGTGGTAGTATTCGTAACTATCGACCGCTAGTCAATGAACATGGTGAACCGGTCCGTCTGAGAAATCCTCCGATAAATCGCGTAAATCCTAATCAGAAATTTGGTTATAGTGTTAATGCTTGCTTCACTGGTCACCAGTGGACTTTAAACGACCTGCCGGAACCAATGCACGAGATCTCATTTGATCAGGAAAATTTGTCGAAAACGGAGATTGGACAAATTCTAGGGCTCCTAAACGCAAATAGAAACTGTTTTTCTCAACACCCTTTCGACATCGGCAAATGCACCATTTTTAAAGCTCATATTAACACCGGGGATGCTAAGCCACTGTACGCAACGCCTTATAGGCTCCCTGTACACCTGAGACAGCCGTTGCTTGAGGAACTCACGGAGATGTTGCAGTACGGACTAATTAGGCCGTCCACTAGTCCTTGGAGTTCACCCATGATTTACGTGCCTAAACCAGGAGGTAAACTGCGTCTGTGCGTTGACTTTAGACGGGTCAACAAAATTAGCGATTCGGACGTGTACCCGAACCCGCGCATTGATGACATAATGACATCATTGAAAGGTTCAAAGTTCTTTTCCACCATCGACTTGAGTAAAGGTTTCAATCAGATCGATCTTGACGAGGAATCCAAAGCAAAAGCAAGTTTCAATACCTTTCATGGTCAGTTTGAATATAATGTTTTGCCTTTTGGTCTAGAATGCGCGCTCGGCAACTTTCAACGCTGCATGGACGGAATTTTAGCCGATTTACAGTGGAAAAAGTGCATTATCTACATAGACGATATCTTGATATTTTCAAAAACTTTTGAGGAGCATTTGGAAATTATGCAAGAAGTTTTTGACCGACTGCGCCGCCGATTTAAAAATGAATCCTGGAAAATGTCATATTTTGAAGAAGTCCGTCACCTACCTGGGACACATCATTTCAGAGCAAGGGGTCGAACCCCTAAAGGAGCGCATCCAAGCCATACATGACTTAGCCGTACCAAAAAACATTAAGGACGTGGAAAGTTTTTTAGGGATGTGTGCTTATTACGCAAAGTTCATCAAAGGTTTTGCACATTTAGCCGCCCCACTCTACTCTCTCAAAAAGAAAGGTGTGCGCTTTGTTTGGAACAATACGCACCAGCAATCGTTTGAGCTTCTTAAAAAGAGTTTGGTTGAAGCACCTGTACTCGCGCATCCCGACCTTACGAAAGGTTTTATTCTTCATACCGACGCCTTCGATTTGGGATTGGGTGCTGTTCTATCACAGGAACAGGACGATGGTAAATATCACCCTGTTGCATACGCTGCCCGATCATTAAAAAAGTACGAGCGAAACTATTCCACTCATGACAAGGAGTGTTTAGCTATGAAATTTGGAATCGAGCACTTTCGTCATTACCTCTACGGTGGCCCCCCTTTTACGTTGTTTACTGATCACTCTGCTCTGCGTTGGCTAATGAAACACCCCCCTCGGAATTCCCGATTAGCTCGCTGGCAAATGACATTTTCGGAATATGACTTTGAAATCAAGCACCGAAATAATCCTCAGCTTAGGAACGCCGATGGACTCTCTAGGAATCCTCTATTCGCTGATATTGCAAAGGGACTGTTAGGTGATGAGCAAGAAAATGACAGGAAATTTGTGCAAATTTATCAAGACGAGAGTGAGGAGCTAGTCGCTCATATAAATTTGATCATTATTCGTGGGCAAGCCCGACGGGCTCGAGATCCTAACGTTGCTGTTATTAACAAATTAAGGGCAAAAAAGGGACCGCCTGCCGTTCGATCCAAGGTTTCAAAAATTTCGCAACCCTCGAGTTCCAGCGATTCTGATGAGGACCAAAGTCAACCGTCCCCTGAAAACAACCGAAATTGAGGAGCGCAAGGAAAATTTCTAGCTCAGAAACAAGCGACGATGAGCCGGACAGAAAATCAGTCTCGCGACCACGAATGCTCGATTTAGACTATCCGAGTAAAGTTTATGAAAAGCCTGCAGATGCTTCTTCAGAAGCTGGTCGTTCGAAGCGAATTGATCCGGTCACGGCTGTTTTCAGTGACGTTTTCCACCATGCCGTCCGGGACAATTCCAACGTCTCTCTAAATCCCAAATCTTGGGCCAAATTACAAACTTTACAGCGCGAGGACCTACTTTTGAAAGGCATTATCGACTATAAAACACTGGGAAACTTACCTAGTAATTTTAATTTGGCTGTCAAAATTACGTCTCTGGCCGAGCAGTGCGACATGCGCGTCGACGTCTTAGTTCATCTCGAGAAAATGAGAGATACTACGTTAGAAGTTTTAGCTGTCCCTGAAAGTTTGCGTGACGAAGCGTGTCATGACAGTCCGTACGCTGCGCACGGTGGTAGAAATAAGACTAGCTTCAGATTGTCCCAACATTTCTGGTGGCCTGGAATGTATGCTGACGTCAAGCGATGGGTAGAGTCCTGTCCTCGCTGTCAGAAACGAAAAGGACCTCCGAAAGCCATGCTTCGACATGCTCCTATAGCCGTCGAGCCTTTTGAGCGCGTCCACTGTGATTTGATGGACGTCAGTAAAACTTCTAAAAGTGGAATGAAACATATCTTGAGTTTCATTGATGCCTTTTCAAAATATGTGATTGCCATACCTATTAAGGACAAAACCGCCTACTCAGTTGCGCAAAGTTTTCTCGAATTTGTCATTCTGCAGTATGGCTCGCCAAAGTTGCTAATCTCAGATCAGGGCAAAGAGTTTGTTGCACAGCTAAATAAGGAAATTTGTTCGCAGGTTCAGACACGGAAACTGGAGACCACTAGATATCACCCTGCTGCAAACGGGCAGGTTGAACGCTGGCATAGAACACTGTTGGACATGCTTGCTACAGTTACTGAGAACCATTTAGAATGGGATAACATGGTTCCTTATTGTCAGTTTGCATACAACACTTCCATTAACTCTACTACTGGCGCAACACCTCATTATCTGTTACATGCCTGGGATCCTGTTCTTCCCAGTGCCACGAACGTCTCCATACCCACCGACCGAAAGTATTCTGGTTTCGACTACGTTAGGGAAGCGACGGAAGCGCTTCAACTTGCTTGGTCGTTAGCTCGCGAAAAGATTGGCGCTGCGCGAAAAATTAACGATGAAAGTTACAACAAAAATGCCGTAGAACCGAAATTTCAGGTCGGTGACTTGGTCATGATTAAGGCCTCAAATGTCGCCAAGCGTGATCAAGTTTATAAACTGTTGGATAAGAAAATTGGCCCATACCGCGTTGAGAAAATTATTGGCTGTGTTGCAGAAGTCTACCCTGCAGGCAACCGCCGTGCCAAGAGGGTCAAGGTACAGTTCAATAACATGTACCCATGTGTTGAACCTCGTGTGATTACCGCTCCCGTTCATGATCATGACGGCGAAGGTTCTGATAGCGCTGAATCACCTGCGCCTGACGAACAACCAGCTAAGAGTGTTGCAAAGTTACAGAAGGCTAATCTACCTAGGACGCCGCCTCCAGCCGATCCTCCTTCCGAAAATGAGACCTCCAAGCCATTCATTCGCAGACAACCCACCCGGAGATCTAAGGTCAATCGTTCTGACACGAGCCCTGAGAAACCTTCCGTTCAGCCTAGGAAACGTGTACCCCTCTCTCCTAAACAGATAAGTGCCGCTCCGCCGAAGGTTGTAGTTTCCTCGCAAGACTCCGCTTCCGAAACTGACAGCATCCCACAGTTCGTAGGAGAAGAATCACTCTCTCCAGAAAATGATCCCATAGCATTTAATCGTAGGAACTTTTTTAATCCTGTAGATGCACGTTGGCAAGGACATATGGCCATACTACGTGGTCTTCCGGTAGAACACCGTCTCCCAGAGATGATGAGACATACCCCCCTGCATGAGCCATATGAGGTAATCAATGTGGCAGGTGACGGAAATTGTTTCTATCGAGCCATCTCTCTGGCCATAACTGGCTCTGAGGATCATTGGAAAACGGTAAAGCGTGGACTATTGGAGTTTTTCTCCACTTATGAGCATAAACGCCGTTTCCGGACACTTTTTACTGACCCAGAGGCCGTTAGAAATATTAGACTGACTAAAACCGCTGAATATGCAACCGACGATGAGTTATTTTTGACCGCTGCCTGGCTACGTACTCCAATTCAATCCTACTCAAAGTTTGGCAAGGTATGGGCATGGCAACAATTTCTGCCAGATGCTCTACTAGGTTCTAGCCAAAGTTATGAACGAAATGCACTGTACTAGTATAACGAAAACAGTGATCACTTCATGGTAGTGCTTTCAGTACAAACACCTGCCGATTGGAAATGGCCTACTAGTAACAACCCCAAAATTTCAATTATGGAATTGGTATCTTCTTCCTCCGCCAACCAATCGTCTCCTGCCGACAATGCCAATAAAGGCGGTAGATCCTCTGCACCAAACGTAGAGAAACTGTTCTCTGGGAGCCCGTTGCTCTCTGGTGCTAGTCCTATCTTTAGAAACCCCTTTAGGAAGTCCCAACGGGGAAAGTCTTCCTCACGTCCTATGTCGGGCCGACACTCGTCTGAGCAGTAAACTTGGACGCTAAACAACCCTGTGATCTGTAACATAGAATTTGTTGTAAAGATTGTAGACTTATCTACCTGCCAAATACCTTGTATAGTAACATGATTAGTGCCTTGCACTCTAACTATGTACCACTTTAGTTTATTGAGAGCTGTATAACTTTTCCTGTAATAACTAGTCTGACCAACGGCTTTATTGCGAATTGCGAATAGTATTGTTGTTTGTTTAAAGAGGTCTCGGTTGCAACACCTAAACCGATGATCTAGAACTTTGAAGTGTATGTTAAAGTTGCTCCATGTTGGGCATTGCCTCAGTACATAACATCCGTACTAGAGGAAGAAATGTATTAGGTCGCCGTCTGCTCCATGATGGGCACAGTACCTCGACTCTAACATCTGTCGAAGGTAGAGGCGCGAATTCGCAGAAGTTCTGGTCTCCGGGCTATAAGCCCATGTGAGGTACTCGGAATGCAGCTTCCGTAGTGGCTTCGATAACAAATGCTGCATAAAGGCTTTAGTTTAACTTAACTAAGCAACAAAAACAGTAGAAAAACTTCATTTGATATAAACCAAAAATATGCAGTAATTTATTGTAACATAGATTTTCCTCTACTTGTAGGATACATCTCACTCTGCTGTAACATACTTGTCTCCTGTTTAGTCTTGTACAGCGATATAGAAAAATACAAAATCCTCCTATAAAAATAGACAAAATACATAAAAATATTAAAAAATACACAAAACATTCTTTTCTTCTTATAATTACGTTGTTGTGTGAATCTTCTGTTAGTAATTAATTGTGTTTTCTGTCTAACCATTCCGTTATAAGCCATCTTATGTGTGCGGTGCATAATCTTAGGTCAATAGATCACTAGTTACCGATAGAAGTATGAAAGCTAATTCAAGATTAAGAGAAAAATAGCAGATTGACTTTAGTTTCTTCTGATTGCGTGTTTGATTGGATAGTTGTAGTGCAAATTGTCTGAGTGAATATAAATCAGTGTGTGTGTTGTTCAGATCCTAGAGGAGTTCATTATGCCACCAACTGATCTGCCTGTACGTGATGAGTATATAGAGGAATACCCGCCGTCCTTCCCGCCGCCCAATCCTGTATTGATGAATCCTGTACCGGCACAGCCTGATCCCTCTACATTGTTCTATCGACTGATGACTCGTGAGATTGGACCAGTGCGCGAGCCTGAGTCCCTGCCCCCAGGATTGATTGAGATCACCAAAGGATCACAGAAGTATGTCGTCACCAGCCCCTTTAGGCCTCAGTTGTTCCCGCCTAACCGTAGGGTTCATCTTCTGAAGGAATGTATTCATATTGCCCAGGTGTGCACGATCCTTTGTTGTAACTGTTTTTGAAGAGTTGGTTTGTCTTACCATGGTGTTTCGTTCGTGTTTTACCCTTTAGAGGTTCCGCAAGTTCCGCAAGAAGTCTAACATCATTAAGCGTTGTCTTCTTCGTGCGCTTCCTTCAGTCCAAAATCCCATTTGTCGCTGTCCTAACATTAACTGCCTGTCTGATAAAACTGTGTCGTTGCTTAAACATAGAAGTTGGCCGCATGCCATGCGTGTACAGTGGGATGACTATCAGAATAGTTTGTTTGCTAAGATTGATTTGATCCATCCTGAATTGCCTGATACTATCGGTGATCCGTGCATGCCTATGTTGGAGGACGCTATTATGTATTTGCCCAATTTCCTAGGTTATCAATATGATCGTCTGTTGAGCATGACTGAATGATATAATGTGTGTGGAATGGTGCCTGATGTGTATGCCTCTGTGTTATAATCTGCAAGAATGTAGTTAAAACTCCCTTCCTGTGACTAGCCGTTTAGAATTCCCCTGCCTTGTCTTTAGGAATACTTGATTAGATGGCTCCGAAGCTTCCCCCCGTCATTGAATCTGATCCCGATCCTGCACACGAAGATCCTGCCTTGCCGCTGCCCTTTAGCCTAGTTTGCCCGCTTGAGTTTCAAGGTCCCCTGCGCGTGCCTAGTGAAATGCCCATTGGTCTTGTGATGCTCCCCGGCACGTTAGATGTCTACACTGATCCACGCCATCAGGAATTGTTTAAGGAAAATAACAGAGTTCATCTAGTTGACCCGCAAGTCGCGCAGGTTAGCACTTTCCTATGCCTTAACTGTTTTTGGAGAATAGGTTTGAGTTTTCATGGAGTACCAGTTCTTGTTTTTCCCGTGTCTGATGAGGCCCGTCGATCCACCCATCCAGCTAAGGCCTACCTGCGTGATTATGTCCCTTCGTCTGGTGGAGGTATTTTCCGTTGCCCAAACGTCCTCTGCCAATCTGTCTGTGTGCTTGTTTTGCATGAATTGCAAGAATGGATGCATGGTCGTGGCATGCAAGTTTTAAGTGCTGATGTGCGCGAGGTTTTGTTCAATCTGCCTTCTTTCATTTATCCATATATTCCGCGTGATGTTCTGAGTTACTGTATGCGCATGAATGGTAAACTAAATCCCTACTTCCCTAACACCTTAGGTTAAGTTTCCTTTACACTTCCTCTAGTTTCTATTACCAAATAACGTCCTTGTAGGAATCCCACATTACGTCTCTTTTTGATACTTTTTGCAGTTCAATATGCCCGTCCCGATCCTAGCTTGGTTGAATGGTCAGGAGAAGTTTGCAGCCAATGAAACCAACGACGATCTGACCTATCTCCTCCCCAAACTCACCCCTCGTCAGCGGGTGACGCGTGTGTTTGCGGATGAAGGCATCCATACGCTTCGGTACAACCCTGGTCCTGACCCCTTCATGTGGATCACTCCTCAACAGCGAGGACCCCCTTGAGATTTGTTCCCGCCAATTCCGGAGTTGCGGAGATGCCTGCGCACCCAACGAATCTATGTCGCCCGCGGAACGTCTGAGTTGTTTGCTCCAGGAAAAACTGTCCGTCTGCTTGATCCGGAGGTATTGGGGTTTGCACGATGTTGTGCACGGACTGTTTTTGGAAGTATTCCATTTCCTACCATGGAATACCCTTTAAGTTCCGCACGCTGCCCAATTCTGTTCTTTTTGAGTCATTTCCGACTAAGGTTAATTTGCAATCCTATGTTGAGCCCGCTGTCGATGTTCAGTTCCATTGCCCTAACCGCATCTGCATGTCCCCAAAGGTTATTATTTTGCATGTGAACGGCAGCTGGGGCACTATTCCGTTTCCGTACAAACTGCCTGCCTGCATTGCCCTTACTCTCCCTTATTTGCATCACATGCACCGTCATTTTCCAGAGGATCTCGTCGATCCTAAGTTTTAGTTTGTGTATGTTTTATGTTCGGCGAATTTTTAGTTTCTCGGCAGAAGTTTAACGGTCTGAAGTGATGATTATGCATAAGGATTTCAGAGAAAGATGGAACCACACACAAATTGTTTATATCACGTAAAAGTTAAGGACTAAAGGTCTCAAAACATAATTCACCTTCTGCCGGTTCTGGAGCATGAATTTTCATTTCTGTACATTGGTGATTTCAGTTGTGCATGATATTTTTGTATTATTTCTGTTGCGTTGCATGATAGCATGACTATTCTTGGTGTTTCCTGTTTTGTGTACTGGATCTGTTGTATGCTGCATGTTTGCTCTGTTGGTTCTTAAATTGAACAGTCTTGAAAGGCTCTGGGATAATGTCGAAGGAAAAATGAGAGGTTAATTAACACGCAATTGAACCCAGCCGCTATTGCGCTATAAACGAATTTCATCCCTCAAGGAATATTTAAACGCAGCCGTCCTACACATCTTACATTCCCCACTGCAAGTATAAACTTGGGATTAGCAATCATTGTCCGCCGTGTGCTTGTCTGTACTAATTTTAGCTTCACTACATTGGCTGCCTACTCACCACTAACGCCACCGCCCACCTCACACGGATCACTCGTCCCTCACTAACATACTAATCTACGATTTGGCTGTTTCCTAACAGTGGCTAGTTTTCTCACCTTTTTACCTGTACAGTCCAGCCGTTGATGATCGATGATGGCTCCAGAATTGCTCACTTGTCAGTGTCGCCACGCTGCATCATAGTCGCTCGGGAACTCCACTGCTGCTGGCCGTTATCGCCGCAGCTCACCACACTCACTGCTTCCAAGTACCTATAGACTGAATGGTTTCGTTCCACAGCTGAATTTCCCTATCCCACCTATCGCCGTTGTTCCCCTCTATAAGTAACTGTGTGGATTTTGCCACAGCCGTTTACCCTGACTCTGCAACATCACCTCTACTAGACTGTCTGGTTCATGAATCAGCTGCTCCCATTATCGTCACCTGCTACATTGCTCCTAGGATTACACACCATTGACATCGATTTGGATGACTTCTTACTGATACGTATTAGCAATGCACCAGCCTTCATCATCATCCTCGATTCTGTAAATATTCGTTAACTGTGTAGCTGTTTGTTTTGACCTTATCTATTCGGACTGTGAATGTTGCACGTCTATTTCTGCTCTTGTATTGCCTTGTTATGTTTCTCTTTCTCAATATTGCCACCGAGTAGTCAAACTCTACCCCATTTTTTGTTGTGGAGAATGTAAAGGGTAGGGTAGAGTTTAGTCAAGAGTTTAGTCGAGATATCGGATTGGGAGGTATAGAATTAACAATCGAGACTGCACTGTTCGTTGACTGAATCGACGGAATGTTAGTTATTTTCGCACTGTTTGTCATTTTGCACTGTTTGTTGACTTTTCGCCATTTTTGCACTGTTCGTTGACTGATCGATAGATTGCTGTACATTTTTGTCTTGTTTTCTAACACACTCACGCATTTTTGTATACATTTTTGTTGCACTGTTCGTTGACTGATTGATACATTCTTGTCTTGTTTTCTAACTGCAATGAGGGTCTTTTGTCTATTTTGTCTGGCTTGGTTTCCTAACTGCAATGTATGCTAACTGCACTTGGTTTCCTAACTGCAATGTATGCTAACTGCAATGAATGTTTTTGTTCCTAACTGCTTTCTAACTGCAATAAGGGTTTTTTGTCCATTTTTGTCTGGCCTATAGTGACGGCATTTGTCTAATTGTCATCTAAACTTTAACTGTTTGGTTTCTTAACTGTTTCTGGACTAATCCTAATCTCTTTGGTAAACTGCATGCTCTGTGTCCATAGATGCTTTGTCTCTCTGTATCCTCAGGCGCATGAACTGTTTTGGATGTGTGGACCGAAACTATTAGGCAATTTGATGAACCTTTTCAAGAATCTGGAAAACAAGGAAATTAATTTTGATTAATAGAAATGGGTCTTTGTGAAGGGATTTGAGCGATTTGGGTATGCACGATTTGCTGGGTTAATAGGGTTGTTTTTGCCAAATTCGGGACTCTAGGGGACCACCTGAAACCCCAGGTAATCCCATCAATCAAAAGAAAGGCTACCGTTTGAATGACATCAAAGAACTTCCAGGGAGGCCGCTGAGTCAGAGGGGGAATAACGTGAAATACCGAAAGACACATGCACACACACATACGCTACATATAACACGAGGCGGGGCTTGCCTACGTCACATTTTGATTGACAGGAAGGGAGTTCCCGGCCTGACGTCATTACACAATCAGTCTTGGCCCGGTAGTGATACAGTTTGGTCGGTTTGGCAGTTTTGCCCTTGTTGTTGTGCATATTTTTTGTGGCCGTTGTGCCCATCTTGTGTATTTTGGAGTCCAGAAGGGACGTGACCAGCGTTATTCAGTAGTTGCACATTATAGCCAGACTCAACACGAGATTTATTATTCAGTCTTGTCAGTCCAGTACCACTTGCTATCAACACATACGTTATCTCGCGTCATTCTCCAGATCTCTCTCGGAGCAACTCCACGGAAGTAAGGTAATGTGAAAAGGGTTTACTCGGAATCAAATCTGATACGCTTCGCTTTTGTGAGACCAGATACTGTATTCAGCTTATAGGGACATTGTGAAATCAGTCTACTATTTCAACTATTGAAGGGAATTGGTTCAAGTTGATGTTTGTTTATTGAGTATCCAAATTTGTTGATCTTGTTCGTAGACTCGGTTGTAGTATTATCACAGACTGTAACATTGTGTGACCCATTCTGTTTTCCTTGCGTATGTCGTCGAGTTCTACGTTTATAATTGAATATTCTGGTGTTAATTAAACAACCTAAAATCCAGAAAGTTTGGTGTTAATTTTGCTGGCTTAACGTTGCGTCATCGAAAGCGAGATTTGATTTGTTATTAGCTGGTTGAACCATTATTTTAGTATAGTGATCTTACTTTAGAACTGCATGGACCATTGTCTTACTTACGGAAGCCCAGTTTAGGTAAGGACTCGAGAACGGATCTCAAAGTTTAGTGAGCGATCCGTTCTCAACTAAGTAGTTAGGACTTATATTGGAAATCAATCCGCGAGGTCCCCTGAAGACTCGCTTCAAAACGTTAAAACCGGATATCACTATAATATTTATTGTGTGCATTAGTTAAAATTGGTGTCTATTATTGAGTCCTATTGGTGCTAGTCTGACTCTAGGAAATATTGCTGTCCTTGGGACCCCGATTGTTCTCAAATAAAGTCGAACTGTTGAAAAAGGAGGCACAGATTCTTGAAATTGGAAAGGTGTGATTTGTGAAGAAGAACTTTAAACAGAAATTAACCAGTGCTAGCAAAACATTTTCTTCACATATATGTGGTAGCAAGATAGTAAAATTGGCAAGATAGTTATATTGCTAAGAGTTTGTCAAGATAGTTATTTTGCTAAAATTTTAGCAAGATAACTATCTTGCCACAAAATTTAGCAGGATTACTACCTTGCCAAAATTGTTGGTAAGATAGTGTAAAAGGTGTTTGTTGCCTCAATAAACGAGTAAATTTGAACTCAAAAGAAGACTACTAGGTTCGTGAGTGTGCGCATATCAAACTCGTAGACTCGTCCCTAAACTCGCTAATCTCCCTAAACAACTACAGCAGGCGCCGGCAGTCCAATTTCGGTACCGTGAGTTTACTTTTGTGACAAAATTATAAATTTAACAAAACAGAGAAAAGACAAAATTTCAGGAAACATACACAACGAGTTGAAACAAAATTACTTGTACAAAAGAGGGGGCTCTACAAGATACTACAACAAAATACAAACGAAACAAACCCAAAATCCTGTTGCTAAACCAAGTCGGGGTCCCCAACCCAAGGCAAGGTAATCACAGAGTCCTACAGGGAAAAGGTGACACTAAACACCCGACCTCCCGGCACAGAGAAACTTTCAAGACTGACTGCGCAAGCGCTCAATTTCAATGGCGGACACAGTTTAGCTAAGGAACCGAGGTTCCTACGCAGAAGGACAATTTTTCATTTATCGTTCATAAAGATAACACTGCATTTTAAATAATTTAGATGAAAATCAAGGAGAATAACCGAAAATAGTTCACAATAGTAATCTTTCTAGTTTCAGTATGAAACATATTTTCAATTTGGAAACAAAGAAAGTCATTAGTATACCCTATTCCTGAGTTTAATGCAAGGGGGACTTTCACAAGAATTTAACACTGGTCATTGTGCTCTTTATTGTTACTGAAGTTATATTTGTAATAGAAAATGCACAGAATTTGCATTATTGCGAAGGTAACAAATATTATAATACGTCAAGATTAAATGAAAATGAATCAATAAAAGATGAAAATTACAGACTTGAGACTAAAACACTCACATTTTCCTAAAAAGACTGAAAAATTAAGTATGTGCAATTTTGTGAGGTTGGTTTTGTCGGTAAAGTAGTTATGATTTTTTGTATTTTTCGCAGTTAAATTTGAAATAACATATTAAAATATATTCTCATGCATTTTCTAATTTTAGCATTTCCATTACAAATATTATTTCAGCAGTGATACAGCACAATGGTTAGTTTTTAATTTTGCGAAAGTTCTTCCCCCCTTGCGTTAAACTCATTAAATGACTGCCTTTGTTTCCTAATTGATGACACCTTTCATACTGAAACTGGTAAGATGACTATCTATCTTGCTAAATTCTAGTAAGATTACTATCTTACCAACAATTTTGGCAAGATAGTAATCTTGCTAAATTTCGTGGCAAGATAGTTATCTTGCTAAAATTTTAGCAAGATAACTATCTTTCCAAGCTCTTAGCAAGATAACTATCTTGCCAATTTTACTATCTTGCTATGACATATATACGTAGGGTGTCTTTTGCTGTGTACCTTGCAGGTGTATACATGTATACGTACGTTTATGCTGGTCATTTTGTAGGCCTAGCAGCCTGCCTTGTCTGCAATTTAATTTGCATTTCAGTCTACACGTATGTCTGCGTGTTTCTTAGTGGCCACAAAACTCACGTACCTGCTGGTCCTGCTCCTTTTGGGGGTGGTCTCTCAAATTCTATAAGTTGGGTGGGCAAAGTTTTACCTTCTTCCCTCTCCCAATCTATAAACATACTTATACTATTTGTTTATAATTCCCCCTCCCATAAGGTTTTGTTCACTCATCTATATTTATGAACCTTCACCTTTTTCCTGCCCTAATTCTCGGCTTTATGTCTGATTGTATCTTACACTTTTCTGCTATTTTCAGGTCAGAACAGGCTTCACGCCATTTTCACTATTATTCTTTCCTGGACCAAATTGTAGTCATTAGAAAGCTGCAAATCTTCTGTTAATTCAGCTATTTCAGCGCATTTTCTCTGCCAGCATGGCGAGTAACTCTCAGCAACATGGAGTCAATCGTGACTCATCTGGCGGTCAACAGGATCCCGTGGACCCTAATAACCTGGCCACCTTCCCGTCCGTGTCTGGCCAGGTCTCGGTCGACGAGGAACTCACGGCTCCGACGCCGATGGGTCACCAACCTACCTATTCTCCTGCCTTAACTGGAACCTACCTGCTCCCGGCTTCTTCTACAGCCAATTCGGCTCCACTGCGACCTGCTGGGCTTCGCCTCATGACACTACGGGTCCTCTTTTAGTGCAGTGGTCGGTCAACAGATTGCAGGGGCAGCTAGTGGCGTGCTTCTGGTACATCCAAATCAGCACCCCACGCCTCCCCCTGCTGGTGGGTCACCTATGCCCAGTGACTTACCTACGCCTCCGACCAGTACTGTTCCCGAGGCTCCCAGCAAGTCGCCACGAGCTGATGACAGGAACAGGCCGGATCTTGAGCGTGTTGGCACTCCATTCTTGCCCTCCTCTTCTGGCCACAGCGCTCAGTCCACACCGGTCACGGTTGAGTTATCAACATCTGGGACCGAAGGGACTTCCAGAAACGAGCAGCGAGCTAAGTGTTCTGCAACGTCCCTTGGTGATGGTGGATCCACGGGGCAGGCGGCAGGCTGACAATCCTGACTTCTGACAATCCAACTGTCTACCTTATCCTCCTTGGCGAGATTCAGGCCTCTACCCATGACTTTTATCCAGTCCTACACCAGTTGCAAATGATTTTTCAACCTCCAGAGACTGCCCCCAAACCAGACTGCCGTGCGGTTATTTCAGTCACCCCCAAGGCAACGGTAGTCGTCCTTTCCGACTACTGTTGCCCCCCGCATGACAACAGTGACGAAGATAGCTGAAAAACTAGTTGGCTTGCTCGTAAGCCTTGGGAGAAACATAGGGCTGCAGAAAAGAGGCGGGAGGGGAAAGCGAGCGAACCTACCCTACCCCTACCCCTCCTACCCAAACATCAATATGTTATTACATCTAAACATTATCCATGCGTCAGACCTCAGAAAGTGTCCAAAAGGGTGTCACTATTAACTGAAATTAATCAAAGATGTGATAGAACTCAATTAGGCGTTTAAATCAAGAATTCGTAGATATATTTAAATTCCGGCCAATGCATTCGGAAAAGGTGGTAGTGTAGCACTGCACTGCCTGTTCACAAAAGCAGTATAGAAAGCAGTATAGAAGCATTTCCTTAGAAAAAATTCTATTCTGTCCTTAGGAAAAATTTCAAAGGGGCCTTCTTTAGCCTGTTCTCATATCAAATTCATAAACGTTTAGAGGCGTACATGCGCTGAAACAATCTGAGGGGGCGTAATTGGTTTGCTAAAAACAATTTTAACTCGAAACTTATCTTTTTGTCCAACCAATCAGCGTACGCATCGGATCAGATCTTCCCCTCTCCGGTCTCCTTCTTGGACCTTACGTGGCGGAGCAACATATTGGGCTACACGCTCTTGCTCTGGGTTTCGGACTGGTTTCTCCAAAACTGATGTGGGACCCTGATTTTGGGGAGTCCCGTTGTTTCCCTCTACTTGAGAAGGGCAATACGCATTGGCGGACATTCTTACCATTCATGGCATTCTGACATCAGTGGCCAACGGTTTACCCGCACGGGAATGGACTCAAGCCATTTACCTGGGAGCCGAAATTCATACCTTTGGGCCGGACAACCGAACGATCGCCCGAGCAAATCAGGAAGCGTGCGGTGCAATGGGTATACTTCCGGGTATACTCCTGACCTCAATCGGTTCGAGCTGGAAAATGTTTTGGTCCAGAATCGGTACAATGATTGGTTTGATGACCGGACCCAGGAATATGTCCATAAGGTGGTCATGACTATTCAAATTCCACCGTATATCCAAGTCTTGACGAAACAGGCTATACGCCGGATTATGGCCATTATCCGTGAATCTCCCCAAGGAGTTGAGCAACCGCGACATCACATTTACGTGGTTGGACCTCCTATGGATCCGGAGAGTCCTACCTATGATCCAAGCCGATTTTTCGAACTGGTAACGGCTGGCCATCCAGTCTATTGGGAAGTCTACCGCGAAATTTTGGAAGGTCATAGCCATCAACCGCCGACCTGGCCTGATATCACGCTTATTTGGCTTAATAACACGCTTAATATGTCACGCTTAATGACGGAATGGCAGAATACCGAGTGTTGCCTTTCGTTAACTCGGTCAATATACTTCAACCTGGAGACATTAATTTCAGTCGAGTCACTGGTGGGCAACAGCTTACCCCTGGTCAAACCTCGGTTATCGAGGAAGCCATAACTGAAATGGAAGCACAGGGACTGACCCCTCTGGAAGTGATGTCCAAGTATGGTGGTCCACCGCGACCCACTCGTTCCTCTGGGTCTGCTTCCAGTTTTGGCTTTTCTACGGCAGACTTTGCTCTACCTAGCACCATCTCTGTGGTTCCTTCGGTCTGTGCGACCATGTCCTCGGGTCTGGTTACTACGGTTACCCCCGCGGTTACACAGACTATCTTAGTGAGAACCATCCAGTTACGAGATTTCACTTCGATCGGATGTTGCCGCTACGGGCTTAGCTCCGGCAGCTTCGCCTACTGTGACTCTTGCTTCGTCAGGCAGTACGCCTATGGTGGTATCCTCGCCGTCTCCACAGACTGAATCTTCTGCAGTGGTTCCTCCTGCTGCAGGACGCATTGGTCGTGGTCGTGGCAGTCGCAGTTCCACTGGATCTGTGTCCTCAGAAAAGTCTGTTGCGTCGAAATCTTCTTCCAGAAGTCGTGGACGGGGTAGAACTCCCGCCCCCCAGGAGGCTTCACGCCCAGGCTCTGCTGTAGCTGAAACCGAAGTTCGTCAGGAACATGTTCAGCCGTCTGCTTCTGATTCAGTTGAAGTAGAACCGATTTCGTCCACCACAACGGTTCCAATTGCGCCTTCGACCATTGCGGTCACTTCAGCACCAACAACGACCACACCAGAACCACAGTTGATCATCATCGTGAAGATTTCCCA
Source organism: Trissonchulus latispiculum (assembly GCA_030248195.1). Classification (NCBI taxonomy): domain Eukaryota; kingdom Metazoa; phylum Nematoda; class Enoplea; order Enoplida; family Ironidae; genus Trissonchulus; species Trissonchulus latispiculum. The sequence goes on along the minus strand of JASAND010023372.1, from coordinate 14,735 downwards.
ATTGATGACGTCAACTCCAACTACTAGCGCGGCACCTCCTCGTCACTTACCTTTTCCGTGGGAATCAACTTCCCCGTCTTTGACACCAGTTCACAAGGAGGAAGGTCCACGCACTTCACAAGGTATGAGCACAGCGGAAGAACTGATCCTTCGTGAGCAGGTTATTTCACTTTCCGAGGATCTCAATCGACGTTTTCCAACTCGTCGTCCCCTTGGAGTTCTTGCTTCGATTGAAGCTCAGCAACTCAACGATGCAGCCGGTTGGAGACAGCCTCGTCTGGCAACTGTGCCCGACATTCGTCCAGCTGGTAATCAGAAGGGCTACTCCATCCCTGCGTGCTCTAAATCCCGCGCTACTGGTTCTCTGGTTTACACGAGGAAAGTCCCTCCTGAATTCTATACTATATTATACTCGGGATAACTTCCCCAATTTCCGAGTGTTGCTGGTTAGCCATCATTACCATCTTCAAAATGTGGGATTGGGCAATGTTACTAATCGGGTGCCAGATAAAGCTGTGTTCGAAGAATTTAAACAGGAATTTCCTAATGACCATGAACTGACTCAGATCAACCTTAGTCGATGACCTCAGTCGCCTTACATCTATATGCGGGACAGTGACCGTAATTGGAAACCTGTCCACATTCCTTCACCCCCTGGTATCGAGGAGGTCCATCCGGTTGTTGGCCTTTTACGGCATATTGTTCTGGCTTGGTTGAAACGGAAAGTTACTACAGAGCTTCAACTTCCGGATCAACCTCTGTCGAAGGCTATCTGCAAGATGCGTGAGTTGAATCCTGCAATCGCTATTAAACTAGCGCCTAAGCGCCTACATATCTGTAAGGCGAGGTTTCATCCATACTATCGTGAGGATGGTACATACTGGCCTGGTTTCTCCCACGATCGCTCAGATATTTCAACGCGATGGGCAGAAGTCAAGGTCGTCGCCGACTTTGTACCAAAACTGGAAAAGTATCCGCACCTAATTGATGCGCAGCAGAAAGACGCTATTTTCCAGATCCCTTACTATGCTAGGCGCCAACGTGTTCGTACCACTGCTGTCATTGACACGATGAAGCACTACTACCGACCTGGAGCCGAAGGAATCCAAGCCGTGGAACCCTTTAGGTTCCTCTATCTCTACCTGAGGAAGCGGTTCCCTTTTTCCATCATGTTTGAACACCCTGGCGGTATTAATCTTGATGTGGACCAATTGCGTCAACGAAGATTGGGGACAAAGGAACATCTCTATCAAGCTCGAAAAACCCATTTCTGCCGAGCTAAGCCAGTCGAGCAGGGCATCTATCTAGAAGCAAGGTCCTCTGGCTACGCCATCAAGGCCAAAGTGATGCTGAAATGGATTCATACCCGCAGGAGCGCCTTTTGGTCTGGCGTATGGGGGCTGACCTGCTGTCTCAGCGTCTCATTATCTATTATTCCTTTTACTACTCTGAAGAGATGCAGAAGTAATTGGTCGAAACCTTGGGCTGTCTTTACGGCAAAGCTCACGAGGACTTCTACTATGGCGTGGGATTCAATATGCCTGACATGCCAGATGATCGTCCTGTTACCAGCAAAGCGGACCTCCCTCCCTCTGGAGAGCGAGCCTGGGTCTACAATCTTGAGCGCTGGCTTGGCCAAAATCTCCGGGGTGGCATGTACACGGAACTGTTTCTCTGGTTCACACAAGCCGGTTCAGACGACCTGTTCAAGGATAGTTAAACGCGAGAGCCCTTGGACCTGGAAGATCTTCGGGATTTCAAGCATCTTGTGACCAAACGTATTTGCATTGTCACGAAGAGACTCTTGTCCCTCTCGGCCCCTCCGTTCCATCGTGAAGGCCCACCAAACCGCCTTCTTTACCATCAAGTTGACATGTCGGTCAATCGAAGTGGCACTCACATTGCTGGTTTGGAACCTCCAGGCAAAGGAAATGACATTTTCTTCCCAGCCATGGCCCTTACCCAATGAAACCCACTTGAAGGAATGCCTACCCGAATTTGGATATTCCATAAACATTGCCAAATCTTCATTCAATCTTTGTGACTTTTTCCTGGAATATGAAAATATTGTAATTGTGACTTTTCCACCTGATGTGACTGTTTTATCACTAATTTTGACGACAGTAGCCTTCGTTTTTATCATGTTTCTGCTATATAAATTTTGTCGAGCATTAGTTTAGTTTTGTACTAGTTTAGTTTGAACCTAATTCTCCTGTATGTTTGTTATTTTTGTTAGTGTAGTTGACTTCGTTTTGTCTCTTTTTCTAGTTATTATGTTACATTAGTCGCTTAGTGAGTTTATATACAAATCTGTTACTGTTACTAATGTAAACCTTTGCCGGGTAAACCCCATAGTTATTTTGTTACTTACGTTTTTAGCCATGTATAGCCTTATATTTTGTGCCTTGTGTATCTTATGCAGCTTATTCATAATAAGGGTATTTTGTCCATCTGGTTTAATTTTTGCTCAAACGTTGATTCTGCCATGTACAGTTCTGTATATCTACCATCTTGTAATAGTCGTACCGTACTTATAACTTGCTTTATTCAGAGCTTTACGCTGTATGTCACTGTGATTGTGGTTTGCATTATTCTGCAGCCAATTTGGCAACTGTCCTAGTCTATGGTCTATGCCAATCTCTAGCTCATTAATGGATATTGCAAATTACTATGGAAATACTTTTTGGGTATTGGGTTTTCTTTTTCCCCCATTAGGATACCTGCCTTACGGTAATGTGGTTCTAAATTTTAAGTTACTTTCACGGAACCTCTATCTTATTACTTTATTAGTTTCTATTATTACTACACTTAATAACCACATCCGTATGAATTATATTCTTATGGAGAGACCTCAATCTCTCCTCTCCCATGAGTTCTACCGGAACTATTACCAGACTTTCTTCTTACTCTGAGCAGTACGCTATTATATTCGATACTTTTATTTTACCAGAATTTTTACTTTTTGTTATTTCTTCCATATATCTGTCTAGTTTTCTATTTTGTATTTGTTATTCGTATTTCATTTGCTATTTACTTTGACAAGATATATTATTTTGCATTTCGATGGTCTGCCTGTTATACACTGATATATTTGTATTGTTTTGTTGTGACGTACCTCAGGATAATACCCTCGCAGTTTCTCGTCCCGTGAGCCCAGGGGAAATGTCGGGAATTTAAATATCCCCTTACAAATATCCATATAATGTGTGTACGCTCAATGCAACTCTTTTCGCCTAGCTAGACACTGGCTTGACGCCACGTGTTAGACTAGTTAGTCGGGGAAAGGTTGGGTGTGTTGGGACGTCCCCACTATTGGGTATTTTCTATTAGGAGGGCAGGTGTTTACTTCATATTGGTTGGGGGGAATTCCCAAGCCCAGCCCCCCTGGGGGTTTTTCTGAAATTCCCCACAACACGTTGGTTGTCATTTTTCTGTCTTGCCGAATAGTCGGGTCCCCCCAACTATTCTTTGCGCTCCCCCCGCAGGTACGTTGGCCAGCGAGCCGTATTTACTGTATGTATTCACAGTGTATGTGTTAGCTTAGTGTACCGGCCTTGCGCCTATATATTATTCTATAATAAATATTCTTTGTATTTCGTTCCAACCAAGGCTAGTTAGGGTTAGTCTAGGTAGCATACGTAGTGTCACAGGTGTAAAATTCATAGGTTTAGCTATTCAAAAGCATAGCTAAATAATTTAATGTTTTAGTAATGGAAGTTAATTTCTACGTATCAAAATTATTCAAATTATTAAATTAAATAGTTTGATTAAACCCTATCTAAAAGCGCACGTATATACCTAAAGTCTTTCCTTTAAATTATTCCAAGTCCAAACTTGCAATAGTAGGGCTTAACTTTCTTTAAAAGGTTCATATGGTAGCTTTCGAAGGCAGGCTGAAGGTAGGATCCTCTTACGTAAAAGCACGGGATATGCTGACGTATTGTTATTGGTTGGTGAATTTTGGAAATAGTCGTAACTTTGTTAGTTCCTGGAATCGTAGCTTATGCCTGACGGTTGATGGATATTTTGTTCCAACTTTCAAGTTTTTATATTTCCTTTAGTATTTCGAAACATGTCAGCAGTATGAGTCAAAGTTTCAGCGAACGAGTTGAAAGAGACCGATCGAGTTTTTATGGTTTTTGATGAAAAGAGCTTTCTACTTTTCGACAATATGTAATTAGAAAGGAGAGATACTGTAGCACGTGAGAGCTACTAGAACTATAAAAGTTTATGTTTTGAGTCATTTTTGCCGGCGGGCTGTGTGCTGTTCCTGGTTGCTCGTTGCCTTGCCTTTGTCTATACCTGTTTTGAACTCTGAACTTGTCTGAACTCTGAACTTGTCTTTGTTATAACCTGCCCTCTGCTTCATAGTAAAAGCCTAGTGTTCACTGATGCCTAAGACGAGCAACGATCCACAACCCTAACCGCCATAAGGCCTACACGGACCAGATGCCACGCTTCCACATCAGAACTTTCGAAGGACCTCCAGGCCTCGTGACGGTAGTAATTTATAGATCTATTATCTATTGGCAAGGCTTCCCCAGGACTGGCTCTCCCCAACCCAGGTGTGTTATCCATTGTGGGCGCAATCCTAGTAGTGGCTTGCACTGTTTCTTCGGCATTCCCGCTACACTATGAAAGCCTGAAGCCTTTCCCACTTCTTTGTATGTATTATGGAATCATAATATTCGTGGATACATTGTGCTAAACGTGGGTTCAATTAAGCCTGAAGCTTTCAACACTTTTACTTGTATAATAGAAAAATAATATTCGTCCATACATGTATGCTGAGCGTTACGTTGGAGTGATTATATACAGAAATAGGCCAAGTCGGTTTTCGAAATCCTTTTACTTAGCGAGTATTTCGGTTACCCTTCCGCATATTATTTTTACTTGCAAACTCTTAACATAACATAAACTGTAGAAATGACATAGAAAGAAAAACCAGTTCTCTGCAAGTGTAGACGTGAAAATTAATACGTCTAGGCTAGGCCAACGACGGGCCTACACCCAACGGACAACAAACAGCCAACTGTCAAAAGGTCAAGCCAATTGGCCCAAAAATTCTTCATTGACGTGCGACTATGCAAGTAGTTATTGAAATGAATCTAATACCGAAAAATAGCGCTGACTGTAAATCCGTCGGAAGAAACTGCGTGTGGAAGAAACTTATCACACAGTTAGACTCCAAAAATGTTGCCAGCCGAGGGTTATGAATGCCTTTGCATCGCAACAGATTTAGTACTGTCACACCACCCTGATAAAAATTAGCTGTCACTTTACTCTGATTGTACAACTGTGATTGTAATCCCTACACCGGAAAATGTATCCCGTTCTGAACCTTGGCATCTAAGCCGGCTAAAAAACTAAAACTGAAGCTGAGACTGAAATAATCTAAAACAGTCATCAATCAGAGTGTCACAGGTGCTGTACGGACATTTTTAATAAATATAAACAAAATTCTATTAATTTTTTGCATTCAACCAATTGTTGTTACAGTTTTGATTTCTTCGCTTGATCTCGCAACAATCGACGGAGCAATTTCCCAGATGGCGATTTCGGGAGCTGCGATACAAATTCGACTCCCCCTGCGAGCTGCTTGTATGGCGACACTTTGGCTACGAATAAAAACATTAATTAAATCAAATTGACTTAAACTTAATTTAACAGAATAACGATCATTATAAAAACTTCTGTGTGAGTTAGACAAATTACATCATGAAACTTAATTTGACGGGATTGAATACCTAACCTTTACTGTACATGCGGAGAAAATGGCTTAAGGTCTACAGATGTTTACGGAGTATTCACAAAACTGTAAAAGTGATACCTTTCACAAAGTTACAAACATCAGCTTCGGACAGTTTGCTGGTCGGACTTCTGACTACATAGGCTTTTGGCACTTCGCCAAATCGATCATCCTGCACGCCGATTACGGCGACGTCCAAAATTTCCGGATGCGACAGAAGCAGATCCTCCAACTCTGCTGGTGGAACCTAATTTGCATAAATAAGAAACAAAGAAAGTCTCGCAAAAATTCGGCTTTCTGGAGGGACTCGAACCCACGACATTTAGCGATCAAGGGGAATAGTATTCACCGAATAATATCAACAGTATGTACATAATAGATAAGAGGCTTATACGTGCCACCATTTATGAATCGTAAGTGAAACCGGTGCTCTTTAAGCTAAACTCCCAAATTAGGAACTCTCTGCGACATTTCGCCAATTCTTTAGGAGATGGGTAGAAGTGTAGTCAGGATTTTATTTCTAGGTATAAAGTTTGGAGTATGAATGTAAAGATTAGAAACGTCGTAACTGGAAATAAAGCAGAGTAGAAGCATAAAATGTCAGACTTATAGCATCAAAGATGAATTAGTAATATTTATTTACTTACTATAATATATAGTAATAATCAATTGCTAATTACCTGATAACCTTTAACCTTAATCAATTCCTTCTTTCTGTCTACAATATAGAAATTTCCTTCCTTGTCGCAGTATCCGATGTCGCCTAAAATTTTTTGTAGACTAATTATTTCAGTGAATTTCAAATTCCGATTTGTACTTAAATAAGAGCAGCCGATCTTTTAGGTTAAACGAATTCAAAATCGTTCTAAGTTGGAAATTAAAATACAACAGAAAGCTAAAGACTTAACCTGTGTGTAGAAATCCATTTTCGTCAATGGTCAATTTATTGATGGCTTCTCGTCGATAGTAACCCTGCATTACGGACGGACCCCTCAGACAAATCTCACCCTTTTCTCCAACTCCGAGTTCCCGCCCCGACTCTAAATCCAGTATCTGAAATGGTAAATCGATAAATAGATCAGTCGATCTGGGTTTCGGCCACGTCAAGATAATATGGTGAAGGTTTACTCTATGGACCAGAATGTCTGCTCTCATCCCCGGAACAGTATGGTAGCTTTAGCTTCTGGGTCACATGTGCACAATCATCTTCCTTTAATTCAATTAAATTAAGACTAAATTTAGATTAAATTAAATTAAATTAAATTAAATTAAATTGCAAGCACCCGAATGACAGACAGAAAGTCTCACAAATGACTGCAGCGAGCAACCAAAGTGGTGATTTCAAGGTAGCCGGGGTTTAGTTACTTCGCTTCATTTGCGTCCTGTTCCGGGACAAATCAAAAAACAACTGCAAACAAAATCAAGGAAAAAACAAACCTTGGCCTCAAAAATCGGCATCATGACTCCGGTTGAGCCTGGAATAGATTTGGCGCCAACCAGCTCGATATGACAGGCCAGACTCACCTCTGTCATTCCGTAACCTAAAATCAGTAATCGATTTTTGTTGACCAATTGATCATTCAAATGTAGCTGAACTTAATATATATGCCATGAGCCAGCTGGTATGGTACGTTTCGTCGGTAGACGTTATGAACGTTAGACGTTTTGACTTTAGACGTTTTGATAGGGAATCCCATATGAGCATTGTACATGTGGCTCAAGAACTGAGTCTCAAGCGAAACAGGTTTTGGTTCGAATCCTTACGGAGTTTTAAAGGTTTTTAAGTTTTGTTCTGACCATTGGGTCAACCTTTCAGCTTAGCTTCAGTCTTGAATTTTTGCTACTCCATGTATTCAGCTGGTTGGAGTGCTAACTGAAATGTACTGTAGCGGTCCTACCAGAGCTGTTGGACCAAGAAGAAACCAAGAACAAGCCCAAGACGGGATGTGTCAGGCACCCTCGTACCCACGAAACCAGGGCCTAGAAGAGAGAAGGGAAGAGGGAGGTTCAGCTTTTCACTCACCATTGAAAGTAAAGAATTGGTCCCGCCGGGGATCGAACCACGGCCCTTCTACTCCGGAGCAGACATGCTAACCACTACACCACGGGACCATCAGCTGAACTCCCATATCATGCTTATCAATCTTTCCTGTGCCTGCTTCCCTTACATCGCTTCTTGCGCTTCTGCCTGCTTCCCTTACAGTACATATGCCAAGAGGAGGTCCCAGAAGTTACTATACTCCGTTGAAACCAGACCCAGGAGAAAGGTGTAGAGAAGCGCTAAAGCGCAGCACCTATCGTCATAGAAAATAAAAACTTAGATCTGACGAGGATCGAACCACGACCCTTCCGATCTGCAGACAGACGTGCTTACCACTACACTACAGCTTTGAACAGAAAACTACATACATGAGCGGGCTTGTTATTCATTTTCTGACACGTGCTTCCTAGACATATATATTGAGCTTTCTACTGGTTCTTTCATGGACGTCTACAAGTGATGGCTAGCAGTGTTTGATTTAACATTAACAAATAGATTAAGTTTCTCTGTCTGTCTGTCTGTTTGTTTGTTTGTTTGTTTGTTTGTTTGTTTGTTTGTTTGTTTGTTTGTTTGTTTGTTTGCTTGTTCCGGTTGACACCTAGTCCACACGGTTCATTCTTGACAGTCCATGCTAAACTGTAAACCTTCAACCCTGTAGGTACCTTGAATAAAAGAAACGTTTGGGAGCCGCCGTCTGCAGCCGTCCAGAAGTTCAGCACCCGCAGGCGCAGCACCATACAGCACCACTCTCAGATGAGACAGGTCATACTTGCTAACGTAGGGGTGTTTTGCCAGAAACAGCAACATAGGCGGTACAGCACAGGTGTACGTGATCTGGAAAAAATTAAACAGTGAGCTAAACGTTAGTACCAACTTAATTGTAACTGGTTTAGTTGCTGGTGATGTGGCAAACTGTTAATAAACATTGTAATTCTGCAGACGATAGAAACCAGCGATTCACCGGGTCACCGGGTCCGTTCGGGTCACTTTTTGGACCGGGTCACCGGGTCACCGGGTCAAGAGCTTCGACCCGGTCTTGACCCGGTTTTCTGAATTTACCTCAAATTTTAGAAATTTTTGGCTTACCAAACTAAAATTTTAGGTTAAATTTTTGTTCGATGTACAATATTAATTTGCTTTTTTCTACATTTTAGTCTTGAGCACTTTCGCAGCTTGACGTAATTTGAATCTGTCAGTCTCTGGCAACTTATTGTTCAGCTTTTTAGTTTTAGCTTTAAAGTTCCATGATTATTGCATAACTCTATTTAGTACAATATGGTTTGCAGTTTATTTTCGTAACCAAGGTAAACGTTGAAGGTAAATGAACAATTTAATTTAATTTAACTCACTACGTCCCTAAAGAAAACCAAATTTTTAAAGTACTCCGTGTTTTTAGACAAGTACTCATATTAAACCCTGCAAAATTTCGCACACGGATAAATTATTGCTTTTGCTTTTGCAATTAATTTCTGCCTAAATTTAGAAAATGCTACAGTATACTATTAAACGCATTTCAAGAAAACCTAGAGCAAACATATGTATGTCATAGCTATTCTTTTCAAAGTGGTTATAGAACATGGACGCCAAAAATTTAGTGTTCTTAGGCAAAATCGAAAATTTTTTTGCAACTTTTGGAATTTTCTGGAAAACCGGGTCACCGGGTCACCGGGTCACCGGGTCAGGGCTCAACCGGGTCACCGGGTCACCGGGTCACCGGGTCAAGCCTAAGTGACCCGGTTCCATCACTGATATAAACGATGGAGAACCATATCAGTCCTAATCTGGCTGTTAATGTCACAGGTCTAATATCATATTTAAACACTAATTTTAGGTTATTCAAAGTAGTGGGTTTTCAAACGTATTTACACATGGCGATGGCAAGCCTAGGAAAATAAACTGACAAATAAAAACTCAATTTTCGCAGGAATCTTTTTTAACAAACTGACTTCATTCTCGAAATCTAATCACCACTTTTAACCATTTTCATACGTATATATTAAGAATATGTTTGTGCTGTATCGTACAAGTAAAGATAGCACAAGCAAATACAAAGCAAAACCTTGTATTTTTGTAGACAATCCAGGTATTGCTCTGGATCAAACTTTGGGAGTAGAACCATGGTTGATCCTTTCCGAATTGTGATCAAGCTCATAACGAAACCAAAGATGTGAAACATTGGCAGAACGCCAAGACAACAATCCGATGGACCAAAATAGTTGTATTCCTTGACGCTGAAAAAATAATCATTTATTTGAATTTGTAGCAGATCTGTCCATTTAACACATTCTTTTGTTTAAAATTTAAGTTATTGCGGAAGGTTAGACCATAAATAGGCAAATAAACTATTATAAATTATTCTCTCAACATAATGTACTAATTTGTGGTTTGTAGTAGGTTAGCTAATTTGTTCCAGACATGTGTGTTGTTAATGCGTATTTTGGAGTAAAAAATCCATTTATATTTAAACATTTCAAAGCTGCTATAAAAAGCTAGCTTATACTGTATAAGTGGACTCCCCTCCAATCATTTTGAGGTAACTGACCCCAGACAACTGAGCATTGCCAAAACGTTGGAATGGGTGATCATCACTCCTTTTGACTTTCCCGTGGTTCCACTGGAATAGGGCATCAGACAGAGCGTCTTTCTCGGATCCAGTAAAACATCCCTAAAATTTCCATTCGCTTTCGTTTTTAGTGCCAACTTCAGCGATTTGCAATCAGCCTGCTCGATAACATCATCATTAAGATAGATCTAGAAATACGATAGCGTTAATGAAATCGTTGATCAATATTGTGGAAACTGACAGAAAGACAGAAAAGCTAAGTTATGGAGAAGCCTTGAACTGTTCCTTTGAATATGTATTCGCTTATCTATCAAGAGTCTGTAATAGGTAGAGTGAGACAGTCAGTTTACGAGTACGTGTAGACCCCCGCCTAGAGGTCTCGGGGGGTCCCAATTAGATGTATAGATGCTTGTAAAGCGCTTAGCTGTAATAGGGAGACGTTGCGTCTGTCCCTCTTGTGAGTTGAGTGTATATTTTTTAGTGTGTTTATTTTAATGTGAAATTTGAGTAAGAATGGTATTTTTAGTGAGAAATATGTGGTGTGTGAAATTGTGTAAATTTGTGTTGAAATTGGTGTGAAATTGGTTATTTTCTATGATAAAATGTGTTATATTTTATTCAGCCCACTTCGCTGCTAGGTGGCGCTGCTTGTCTTTTGAAATTTCTCTGGATGCGCTCTGAGCATCCCGTCTGCAAAGGGGGTCTCAAAATGGACCAATCAAAATTCACCAGGCTCCTCTCTCAACATCCCTTTCAAAAACTAGTCAGTCTTATCTTTCAGAGTCCTAGCGTGCGGTTGTGTTTACTCTCTCCCCTGCCCCCTTTTATTAGCTGTGTTGCTCTTTCGAGAAGTGGATTTCCTAGCCGGGTATTTGTAAGTTGATGTGTTTTTATTTCATTTATTAGACTCCGAGGCGACCTTGTGAGTCGAACCAAAATTTATTAGTGGTTTATAGTAGTGTTTTGTTTTATTCTATTTAATAAGTAATATTGTGCTTTGGTTTCAGGGAAAGTTTTCGAATGCTATGTCTTACATTATTGTCAGCCGCGACGGCTTAGGGACTTATTTTTGAGATATTATTAGAAGTGGGTTTAAATATTTGGAGGTCTAATCTGTGTTGAGTAGTTTGGTTTATATTTGTGAATGTCAATATTTCTGTCCTGTTTTATTTTAAATTGCCCCTAAACTTTATTATCGTTTGAACTTTCCTATTTTGTACTTTTGCTATGAATGGTTCCCTGTCAAAATTGGCTATGCTGTTTTGTAATTTTTCGGGAGTCGCTCCCTTTCTTACTTTTGCCATTATTAAATGCGGTCTCAGTTACTGAGCCGTTAGGGTGTTCTTAGCTTAGGTTTTATTAGAATTGTATATTCGGTAGGTAGGGTTCTGAGTTATTTCCAGACTTAGGTAGTTTAATTATTCACTGAGTGTGTATTTAATTTATTAAAAGTTTCTTCTGCGATTGATAGTTAGGCATTTACTCGTCCACTTAGCAAGCTTTATTTAGTAGTCTGTTAGGTTTAAATATTCGTGGCGAGATCCTGCCCAGGTCGACTGGAACATAAGTCTCCTCCAGGTTCGTCGTTTCCATACGCGCACAGTTTCCACCCGTAAAGTTTGGTTAGCTGTACCTTTCCAACTTTATATTATGCTACCAGTCTTCGACCTTTCTTTTTTCTTTTTCCCAGTTTTAGTCTAATTCTTGCATCTTTGGTTTTTCCTTTTTGCCGTATTATTTTTGTCATTTGTCTTTCTTGTCTTTTCTCGGATTTGATCTCTTAGTATTTCTCTTGTGTAATTAATTTAGTTGTTCTCTTAGACGTTTTGTTTTAATCCAAGTTTCTATTTTAACCAAGTGTACGTGTATAATTTTCGGCCCTATATTTTGCGTAACTTTTCCTAGAAAATTTTATAAATGTCGGTACAACATTCACCGGTGAAAACGACTAAGGCTTCGACCAAGTCGGCTGATACGGCCACTTCAAGTAACCCGATGGACAACCGGCCTTTGAAAGCAGATGGCTTTGGGCGGTTGTTTCCACAACCGGCTTTGAGCAAGAATTCTTCTACCCAATCCTCGACAAGCCAGGCATCTGCTGGCCCAGCCTCTACGGGCGCTGCGCTTAGTAGACCATTTCTGCGATCGGATTCGGCCCAAAATAAAACCTCCAAAAAGGAGGAACCACAGGAAGACGTTACGGATCAGGGTCATGATGACCAACAAGAGGATGAGGCCTCACAGAAGACCGATGAATTCCTGTCACCTACTGATCAGGGGGAGTTTATCGAAGAGGAATGGGATGAACAGGCAAGTATTAGAGATCAATTGGAATTCCTACGTCTCAAGCTGGCTCGGATTGATTCTGCCCTCCAGAATAGAGAGTCTAACAGGGAGCCACTAACAGAACCAATACCAGGTATTTCTGATGTTTCGGATCTACGAACATTTATTAGTCAACTGGAATTGAATTTATTTCGGCAGCGACCACGCTTAGGGTCGGGTAGCTCTCTTGTACGCAGACAATCCGGGGCTATGCCATTTCCTCCGTTTACCCGCTCTAAGCCGCGGCGACAAGAGGTGGGCGGACATCAGCGACAGTCAGGGCTAGCAGGCCCTAGTGACCCAGCGGTTCCAGGTCCACGCTTCCGCTCTACAGCACATATTGAGCTCACACGGTCAAAGCGCCCGAAACGGGCTAGCAGTAGTCAACAGCCGGATGGCGGCGACCCCGAACCGGAACCGGATCGGAAACCGAAAGTGCGTGGACCGATGGACGCCTGGGTGGTTCCGCTACGGGACCAACCCACGGACCCTGTTAGACAGCGGTCCCAGGCACCGGACACTGCCGGCCTTTTCCGGGTACGGGGATTGACTGAGCAGGAATATAGCGTGATCAGAGGCTTGCTTACAGCATGGGTAGCGGAAATCCCGCAGGAGACATGGGAGGCACTCGAGCAGAATTTTCCTCGAGTCTGTATGGACCTATTGCGTATGTGGCCTAATCCAAGCATGGATCCAGATGCCGGGGCTCCCCCGTTTCAAATGGGGCAGTCCCAGCCGGCCCGGCAGTCGAGCCCAGAGCCAGTCCGTAGCCGCCGGGGGAGCCAGCAGCGGGTTCCACCACTCGTAGATTTGGATTCATCTGACGATCAGGTGAGAGAATCGCCGGTGGCGCAACCCCGCCGGCGTCGAGAGGATATACGGCGGTCCAGAACCCCATCACGGGGCTATCCGTCTCCATCACCCGTGCGTCGAACGCCTAGTCCTAGACGCTACTCGCGTGACCGGGATTATCCTGCCTCTCGGCGAGAGCGGTCGCAACGACCACGCCCGTCGGAGCAACGAGAACCATCTTCATACGAGAGTTTTAAACACCTGGGTGAATATCTGAAGGGCTTTAAGGGGGTTAAACCCTTTCAAGGTTCGCAGAGTAACATCAAGTTTACGAGCTGGTTGGCGAATTTTGAAACTACGGTAAAGGTTCATGATGTTCCTGCCAGTATGAAGTACAGAATTTTGTGGACTTTACTTGATGACAAGAGTCTATGACTCCGTGCCCACCTGATACCTTCGAGGACCTAGTGACTAGGATCCGACAGCTGTATGAACCCTTGCCCGTTACTACGGAACAGTACGCAGAGCAATTCTATAGCCGGATGCAGGAACCTCAAGAAAAGACATGACTATATGGCAGCGCTGCGCTTGCTAGCGGTGCAAGCATTTCCCTTCGAACCCGGCTTTGATCGAGAAAAGAAGGTGGTTGCTCAGTTCAAAAGAGGCCTGAAGTCGGATTTGCGGTCTCAAATGGCGGCCCCATTGGCCGATATCCAATTCTGGCCCCATGTGCGAGAGATAACTCGGGCTTTACATATTGTGGAGTCAGTGCAGGTAGAACTGGACAAAGAACAGGCTGTTACGGTCTTTAGTGCCCAAAGTCAGGGCGCTCAATGCTATAATGCTATACAGGGGAGACCCCAACAGAACCAGCAGCGACCACAACAGCAGAACCAGAACCAGACCCAGAACCGCAATCAGGGTTATCAGCGTAACTACGAACGGCCACCACCACGTCAGCCCATGGGTAGGTGTTGGTACTGCGGACTGGTCGGTCATAGGCAACAACAGTGTCCGGATTATCTGCAATACCTGAATCAGAATGATCAGGGTCAACACCAGGCTAGGGGTAATACCCATACCCAGTACCGGAACAGAGGCCAGGAGGGTGACCCTCCTGCCCGGAGTCGCTATGACCAGAACCAGCGGAACCAAGGGCAAGGGAATCAGGACCAGCGTAACCAACAGGAGCCGCAACGGCAGCAAGGCCAGGAGGATCAAAGGAATCAACGTCAACAACCGATCAGACCCCGCTCTATCAGCCG
>JASAND010023369.1:0-18507 GCA_030248195.1 Trissonchulus latispiculum | reverse complement strand
TTTATAAAAGACCACTGTGATTCCAGCTTACAAGAGCTTCAAGCTATACGCCTATAAACAGTTTAACTTCACTGTTATAAATATACCATTATTCTGGGTTTGGGCAATACTTGCATGACATGCATACTTGACACTCCCTTAACTTGTGAAATCCGATTTCTTTCACGATAGCTTGTTTCAGTAATTGTAATAAATTTTTCAACAAAGATGAGCATATGCATTTTGAACTCAGAATGCATAGGTAATTCAGTTGCTATATAGTTAACTGTATAGCAACTGAATATTGTAGTAACTAGAGAAACCTTTCTTGAAGATATTTTTGAAACGAAAACTTGAAATGAAAACTCATTAACTGCCAGTTATAAAGCTATCATACCTAAGTTCATTATAGCAGAGCAGTGCATCCTTTATGTTCATTTTTGAACGTCGTATCCCAATGTGACGACAAATTGCTTTAAGATTAATTATGAGTTGTGAGTAGGCATTGTCAAAGTCATGAAAGATGTGTTGAGTCTTCGTGTTAAATCATACCATTTACTTGCAAATGGTTAAATTAAAAGGTCGACAGCTGGTTAGTGAAAATTTAATGGCTAAGTTAAACGCCCTTTGTGGCTTTTAGATCGATTTTGAAAATTACCGGTAAATATGACATGCAGGACCGCCGATTCTCATCCGTTTGCCCGGTGAATAGATATCACTGATCAAAAATAAAATTAAAAATGTAAATGTTTCCAATCTGACTGGAATCGTGTTGGAATTTGTAACAGAGTTGTTTAATTTTTTTATACACCCCACACCAGTTGGATTTAATCCGTTTAGGAGTAGTGCCAACCAGAATAATTTACAAGTTTGACTGGGGGATGACTGGCACCGAGTAATTGTCCTTGCAATTACCCGAGGCGTGTGCCAAGGCCTGTCGAGCCGTACGTCCATCACTGCCGAGCGGCCGCCACTTAACACTCGGGCAATTAGCGACATGGAGGGGTTGTTTAATTTCCAGCTGGACAAATGAAATTATGATCTTTTTCACCCAGTTTTAATTTCATTTATTTTATTTTTCGCCTTTTCCCACTTATTTGTCACTCCATTTCTAGTCTAATATTTAAGAATCAAAAAATCTGTGTCTTGATTTCACAGTTTCCAAAGATACAGTATATAAGTGCTTAAATGCTAAGAAATGTATTAAGCCGTTTTTAGGGTGTACTCCTTTACAGGATCTGGACAGGTTGGGAAATATAAGCTTCAGAACATCCTAGAGTTGTGGGGGTCTGGACCTGATTTCATTGGACAGATTAATCGAGAATGAACGATCTCCCCGCCTCCTTTTTATTCCTTTCTAGTTCAAGTTTGAGGTAGTTTTTTGTTGTTTTGATCCTGAAAATGCGGAACTAAATAAAGCCTAACTCACATTAGGGTGCATTTATGGAGATTCTCAAATCTGGAATAATTAGCCACTTAGAGAGCTTTAATGAAAGTTTAATTATTTTTTGGAAAAACTGAAATTCTTAACCTAGGCTGGCTGGCTAACGAAATTTGTTATGCGTAAGGGAATTGAGTCCACCTTTGTTTAAACAGCTATTCTTCTCCAATTCGTTTGCTGAAAGTTGTTTCTATCTAATCTGATAACTTCCAACTATGGGGCTCTTCGGTAAGTATATATAAAGTATATATAAGCTTATTCTAATTATTCTAATACATCAACTTTCAGGATACTGTTAATAAAAAATGTAACTCTCCGATTTTCAAACATGTTACCATGACTAAATAGCTTCTATTTCGAACCTAAAAGAACTGCTTCTCAAAAATATAACTGTCCTAAGAAGACAAGGTTTAGCAGTTGCGAGCTTTTATTAACTGAATAAATCAGGCGGTAATTTTCAAGTTGCTCTAGCAGACTCAAAAGCACAACTTTTATTTGAACAATAGTGTATAATAATTAACTACCGTTAATTAATATTATTAATTAAAATAGTATGAAGAATACTGTTTAGATAGAGTGTGACTAATAGATGCACAGTAGCTAATATTTTCCTCAGCTGGGTTTTTCTTAAAGCAGCCTTAATAGCAAGTGCCCTCTTCGAGAGCTCTCAGTTAGTTTTGGCTCTTGTCGCATGTTTTTCTAAAACTTTTTCTCATGTTGTCCAAAAACCTTGTTAAAACATACCCTACCCAAATTCTGAAGCCATCATGCCTTCTTAGGAGTCAAGTCACGTATTTCAGAAAATTTTCTTGTCTTGCCAAAAATTAAATTATATGTTTTTAGTGACACATAATGAAGTGTAATTGAGCACTGTCACAAACTTAGAAGAACTACCCCTCCAAAATTTTTTAGAACTGATAATTAAGTTAGTCTTAAATTATCATCTTTTCTTAGTTCCCCCTCTAATGACGACAATCGCTCTTGGATATGGAGTTTTCCTTATACCACACATTAAATATGTCGTGATCCGTTTTTCTTCAAGTTGGGATATGCTATCCAGAAAATTATCTCAATTCCACTTAGATTATTAAGAGTGCGGGCGTCTCTTCTACAGTCATAGTTTCTTGGCTTGCTCTGTTGCCACAGCATGAATTTTCACTCTGTTATACTTTTATTTCAGTTTTTGAAGTGTTATATTATTATTTGAATTTTTCGGGTCTGAGGTGCTGTACATAGTGATATTCTTATTTCTTTCATTTATAATCTTGTATTATTCTACAGCCATCGTGCACCACCTGTCAGCTTGAGCTTGTCTCGATGGGTGCATGTCTTTGGCAGGGCTATATGCCTATTCAAAAACCTGTCACTACAGTTTAGGAACGAATTCAAACTTAAGCTTGGTTCGATTGTGCCTGGGTGGCTCAATCGGTAGAGCGTTGCCCTAGATAGCCAAATGTTGTGGGTTCGATCCCCACCTCAGGCCCGAATTTTTCGGGTCGGAGATGCTGTAGTGACATCCTTATTTCTTTCGTTTATTAGTCTTGTATTATTTTACTACAATTCAATAACTGAGTCTGGGATTTAAATGGCCAACATTTGTTAGCTACGACAATACCAACACATATACTTCTAAATGCAAAATGTTTAAATTTCACGCTTTGAGCAGGTTTGATTGATTTTTCTGATACAATAAAACGCATCGCTTCTACTTTTGTTGGGGAGGAGCCCAGAAGCGGCAGTTTATGAAAAAAGTCTGTAGGAAATATGTTATATCCTGTTCCAACGTTCAAGCTGAAATAGCGTACAAAATCGCCGACGTGCAAATTACGTACTCAAGAGTTTTAATCGCGGTTGAGTCATTAAATGTTAGCGATTCTTTGAAACAGTTCTAACCTGTCAAAATCGCTTAAAATGGCAGGTTTTCGTAATTTTCTTTACAAATTTGTAAAATTTGACATTTTTTCCACATTAAGCGGTCTAGATTTTGCATACTGTTAATAACTGTAAAAATACTGTTGTAAATATTTGTTTTCTTATAATTTAGAACTCTAATTTTTACAGTTATTATGAGTTGTAATATTTCGGATCTTTAACAGGCTTTTTAGACATTTTTACATCACTGTTTCTTATTTTTCACACTTGCCACTGCTAAATAGGTATATTCATAAAATTTCCCTCATTGCAAATTGTAAACAACTGTTGCTATGTATAAAGGTTGTTTCTTTCTTCTGAAACTTCTGATTTGTTTCAAGATGGAATATTTTGATTCTTCCAACCAAAAAAGTTAAAATATAGCTTTCACTTTGTTCCGAACCATGATGAAATTTTGTTTTTAGTGTTTCTAACAAACATTTATCACATCACAAGATGATCCAAAAATTTAAATTTACTTGGAGAAAATTTACCATTGATAACTATGTATGTACTTATACAAATTTCAATGTGAAGTTAAATCAAAGAAATAATCAGATTCTACTTCAGGGGCAATTAAATGTTTACTATCATTAATATTAGCAAAATTGCTTTAATTTTTAATTTGCACAAATATAGTTACCGTTAATAAATAATTTATAGTGACTTTTTCTCCAAGTAATGGATTGTGGATGTGGATGATCCTGTGATGTGATGAGCAGTGTTGGAAAACTGCTTGAAAAAATAAACTAAAAACAAAATTTCAGCATTGTTCGGAAAAATTTGAAAGCCATATAGCCAGTTTTTTAGCCTGGAAGGATCAAAATATTCCATCTTTGAAGAAATCAAAAGTTTCAGAATTTTAGAATCAGAATCAGATATTTTACAACTCGTAATAACTGTAAAAACTAGAGTTCTATAAGAAAAGCAAAAATTTTAAAAACATTTTTTACAGTTACTAACAGTTGTAAAATTACCATACCAGTTTTTTACACTTTTTAACACAAATTGTTTACACTTTTTAAGTAGTGTTAAAATTATTATAAATCAAGTGTAAAATTATTTACTTTTTAACAAGTAAATTAACATTAAATAAACAATTAAATAATAACTAAAATTAACTTGTAAAACTGTTTTCAGCATTTTACGTGCAAATCACCAACTTTTCAAAAGCGTTACTGTTTTGACCCTGTCAAATTTGCTGCATTGTTGGGCTAGGTTTAATTTAGAGGGGGGGGGGGAGGATAGCTGAATGAAAGGGGGGAAATATCACGGGTGGAAAATATTATACGACACCGGCCGGCCGGCCGCGCTTATCTTTCAGTGATTTATCAGAGTTTTCTCAGCAAATTAATTTTAAGTCATGCTGATGCATTTTCCTGTTCAGGCACTCTAGGGCCGCTTACCGGCTATTTTCAGTCCTAGATTGTCGGTAACGGCCGGCCGACGAAAACTTTGGCCGGTCAACAACACTCTGCCACACTGCCTCAGAATTTATAATTTTAGTTTCCAGTTTTAGTTTCGACATGTAATTTGATCTAAAATCTAGCATACATCCTAACAGCACCAGTCTACAAGGCCGTTATACATTCAAGTATTGACTGTCACTTCCTTCAATACAATCTAATTAGGCAATCTGTCGGACTGAACTTGATTCAACTAAACTTCATTAACGTATAAGCAATGATGGGGTTCACTCTGTGGTCCAGTCTTCATACATTCGCCGAAATATGATACAATGCTTTGGAAATAAATTAAATTAAATGTTCCGGAAACTTTTAATTTACCATCTGTTTACATAGATGTTCTTCCCTTTTTAGGTCATAGAATGAATATAACCAACGAAACTGACAACTTCCTACCTACACTTCAGCTGGTAATTCGAACTGTGGTTCCGATCACTGTTTTAAGCGGGAGCGCTGGAAATCTTTTCTTGATTTTAACCATTGGTACCAGCAATCTAAAAAAGGTCCCATCCAACTTGTATCTTATGGCCATAGCAATTTCTGATTCCTGCTATCTGGCCAGCTACGGGGGGATTTGGCTCTCTGCCGTTCTACCCGGTCGCGTCTATTATAATTTTAACATGCCCAGTAAGCGGATAACGTTTACACTGAATTCGTCAAGCTTCCTGTCAACTTGGTTCATTGTGGTGCTGACAACTGAACGCTGCTTTGCCGTCTACTATCCGTTGAAACGATTGGATTTTTCCGTTCAACGAACTCGTAGGATTATCTACTGTCTGATTCCGATTCCGGTAACATTCAACGTTTGGTCTCTGGCCGCGATGGGGATTTTGTGTAATGAGTACGGATGTGTATGCACCATAATGCCGCACTATGTGGAGAGACTGGCTTTCTCGATGACTGCAGTGGATACTGTAATTCTGCTGATTGTACCAACGGTACTCATAGTCAGTAGTAACGTGGCCATAGGCATAAAACTGATCTACAAACGCGCTGATGTTTCTGAACGTTTTGGTAACAATTCTCAAAAAAGACAACTGGTTGGAGAACTTGAAGAACGGAGTTTCTCAACCAAGAAACCTCCAAAGCCATCGAAAGATATGAAGTAAGAGAATACATTGTTATCCAGCTAGTTAGAGGCAGTGTTTACTTAAGAAAAATCTGAGAATGCTGTTTTCAGTTGCAGATTTTGTGCATATGTGGAGCCGAACTTTGTTGTGTTTATTTAGCATAACATAACAAGAAAACCATTTTGCATATGCCGTAGCAAGACTGCTTAGAGACCTTCACGTGCCTGAATTTACAGGCCCGGCCCGGTGTCGTGAAATATTCTTCCCCCCCCCAAATATTTTCCCCCCTATAAGGTAAAATATTTTCCCCCCTGAATATTTTCCCCCCTTCGGAGCAATAAGGTGAAATATTTTTCCCCCCTAAATATTTTCCCCCTGAATATTTTTCCCCCCTAATAAGGTGAAATATTTTCCCCCCTAAATATTTTCCCCCTGAAATATTTTTCCCCCCTCAACTTTACACTGGTCTGTCCAGTACAGTAAGTTATATGAAACCCGTTCAGATTATGTTGCTGCGCCACTGTAGCTTTATATATGTTAGGCAACACAAATGGAGGTTTACTGCTAACGTAGAAACATTATACAATTATTTTAACTTATTTGTTTTGTAACTTTTGCATGTTAACTTCTAAAGTAAAAACATTATACAATAGTTTTAAAGTACTATTATATTTTAATAGATGCATTAATACAATTAATGCATTCTGTACTGTTACTAGACGGTATAAACTATAAAGACTTTGGAAATAATAACGTTAAGTCAGTGGTTGTTGAATTTCGCTTTACTAAAATAAACAGTATTATTTATTCTTTTCAAGCATACACTTTTTACAGATATTCACAATATTCACAATATTCCATGCCATTTTAACATTTTAACATTCTTAAAACTTGACCAAATGAGCTAAAATTTGGTTAGGTATGTTTTTGATCTCGCTCAGTTCAAATATCGCAAAATCTTTCGATTTCACAAAATTAGATTTTTTTGATTCGCAGGGGGGACCAAGGGGAACCAAAAAATTTGTTGTGTTCAGTATGAATCTGAAATCAGTTTTTCGATTCAGCTTCCGTTAGTTCAGGATAAGCTTACATCTTAGGCTTATAACTTTAGCTTATATTGAGCTAATGGAAAGCTGAATCGAAAACTGATTTCAGATTCGAAAACTGATTTCAGATTCGTATACTGAATACAACAAATTTTTCGGTTCTCCTTGGTCCTCCCTGCGAATCAAAAAATCTAATTTTGTGAAATCGAAAGATTTTGCGATATTTGAACTGAGCGAGATCAAAAACATACCTAACCAAATTTTAGCTCATTTGGTCAAGTTTTAAGAATGTTAAAATGTTAAAATGGCATGGAATATTGTGAATATTGTGAATATCTGTAAAAAGTGTATGCTTGAAAAGAATAAATAATACTGTTTATTTTAGTAAAGCGAAATTCAACAACCACTGACTTAACGTTATTATTTCCAAAGTCTTTATACCGTCTAGTAACAGTACAGAATGCATTAATTGTATTAATGCATCTATTAAAATATAATAGTACTTTAAAACTATTGTATAATGTTTTTACTTTAGAAGTTAACATGCAAAAGTTACAAAACAAATAAGTTAAAATAATTGTATAATGTTTCTACGTTAGCAGTAATCCTCCATTTGTGTTGCCTAACATTGTATAAAGCTACAGTGGCGCAGCAACATAATCTGAACGGGTTTCATATAACTTACAGCACTGGACAGTGTAAAGTGTAAAGTTGAGGGGGGGAAAATATTTCAGGGGGGAAAAATATTTCAGGGGGGAAAAATATTTAGGGGGAAAAATATTTCACCTTATTAGGGGGGAAAATATTCAGGGGGGAAAAATATTTAGGGGGAAAAATATTTCACCTTATTGCTCCGAAGGGGGGAAAAATATTCAGGGGGGAAAAATATTCAGGGGGGAAAATATTTCACTTTATAGGGGGCAAAAATATTTGGGGGGGGAAGAATATTTCACGACACCGGCCCGGCCCGTAAAAATTTCGCCTCGGCCCGGCCCGGCCCGGTTGGAAAATTTTCGACCTCGGCCCGGCCCGGTTGGAAAATTTTCGACCTCGGCCCGGCCCGGCCCGGCCCGCTCCAACTTATGCCCGGCCCGGCCCGGCCCGTAAGCTCAAAAGTTAAGCCCGACCCGGCCCGGGCCCGTTTTTGCTAATTTTTTGTCGTTAGCCAAAATGAAAGTAAGAGTTTAAAATGCATAGAATTTCATTCCTCACCGCAGACACCATTTTTAAACGATTTCTCGTAGCTCATGTTTATTTAGAGCGATTAAAAGCTGTCAGCGGTTCCGTTCTTGGTTATAGGAAAGAATACACTGACTGACCAGTTTCGTTGATTCAAATATAACTTGCAATTAATTAGGAATAAGGAATACTTTCCAAATATTAAAAATAATTATATAAATAACTAAATTTCAGATGCTAATGTACAAATTCTAGCTAAAGGTTACGTTATATAAACGCAAATGAGCTAAGTGCATACGCCAATAATTCTGAAAGAGAAAGGAAATCAAGTCAGATCGGAATAAAAGAGCAATGATTATTCAAAATTATATTTGGAAAAGAATAAAATCTCCAGTACAAATTGCCGAAACTAAAAAAGAAGACAAAACCTTCTGATGAAAATAGCAGGCCCGGCCCGAAGCCCGGCCCGTTCTAGTACTCGGCCCGGCCCGGCCCGGCCCACACCCAAATTTTTCCTACCTCGGCCCGGCCCGGCCCGCTTCACCTTAGGCCCGGCCCGGCCCGGCCCGCGGGCCGGGCGGGCCGGGCCGGGCCGGGCTTACGGGCCTGAGTGAAGGTCTCTTCTACTGCACATGTTGTCAAATGTGCACATTTGTCCAGTCATTTTGGATAAACTGCACTTTCTGCAGCCGACTACTGTACAAACTGTTCAATAAAGCTCGCATGCCAAGTTTAGCCAACTGGCAAAACTGCGCTTGTGGAGCGTCTGTTTGAGTTTTGCCAACCTGACGTTGGCAAAACTGAGGAACGTTTGAAACAACGTTGATTGATGAAAACTTTCCTCTTAAGGGGGGCGTCGAAGGGTACCAAATTTTATAGCCACCGATTTTGCTCATTTTCGGGTATAATATGCCCCCATATGTGTCCAAAAACAAGACACGTTTTTAGAGTCCAGGGTCAATCCACTTAAGGTGCTGGTATCCCTTTGTGCAGTGCTTTTGTGGGTATATTTTGAAACGCTATAACTTTCGCAATTTTGCGAGTTGGAAAGAGCTTTATACATCATTTTAAAGCTTATAATATGTAGATTCTCATAAGAGTACGAAACTAGCAATATTGGCAAAAAATAGCAAACATTGTCTGACATACTAACATCTTACAGGCAGAATACAGACCAAAAATTTTTGAACATCGATTTCTCAAAACTGTGGAATCGGCCGAAATTTTTTCTTGTGCGGACCTCTAAAGGACATGTGGGCCGAGGGACATTTTTTTTGGATTTGGCTCAGCAGGTCTTAACGCTCAAGAAAATCCACTAAATGTGCGGTGATACGAAATTTCGCAACTTTGCATTGAGTTTTTTCGCAACTGGAGATGTTTTAGCTCAAACCAAGAAAAATGTCCCTCCGCAATAGTGCGAATTCTCATCCTGCCAAAAATCACGCCAATCGATTGGGTAGTTTTTGAGAAATTGATGTTCAAAACAAAATAATCGCAGTTTTGCCAAAATCGTTTTTCTGCCAAATCTCTAGCTTAGAGCAACAAACTCCGGCTAATAGGCATTGATAAAATGTGCAATGAGACTGTGTATCGATCGAGTATGAATAAACCAAAATTGTCCATATGATTTGGCAGTAATTTTGAAAAAACTGATTTTCTCGAAAACGGCCATTTTTGGACCCCAAAAATCGTTTTTTGCTTATACTGACTTAACCACTAGAGATAGCTCAAAAGTTGTAAAAGCAAAAATGTTCATTTCTGTGCCCTCTATCCAGCCATACCAACCAATCCGGTGTGTCGACTATGTACTGAGAGAATAATGGCAAAAACCAAAAATTTCTTATCTTTGCACCTAAAACTGCGGGACTGGTCCCAGAATGTTAAAGAGCACCGAAATAGTATATTTGGAAAGTTTCATCCACTTTCATAAAGAATTGAAGCCTATAGGATCAAATTTACACAAAGCGATACCAGCACCTTAAGAGATATTGCAGTTAAAATCCCTACAATTTAGTATTTACGTCACTATACATCTCTGAGGGTCTCGATCGTGCCCCCCTGTCCCCCGAACTTTCATCCTGCCCTCCCATTCGAATACGGAATCCTATAGCCCCGCAGGAACCTTTGCAGCGAGTGATATCCAGGAGTTGCCTGATGAAGGGACCGCGTCGTTTGCGAAACCGGTCGCGTGATTAGATTTCTGGGTGTCCACGTTTTGATATTCTACTATTCTCATTGATATTTCAATGTTAGTTAATCTAATTAAAGTATTAAAACTATGAAATATTTAGGAATATCATTGAGAAGAAAGGTAGTATATAAATATAAAAACATACATTCGGTTTCGAAAACTCTGACAACTACTGATCCTTCATAACAATGCTGCAAATTAGCACCGGGGGTCTGGGGGGCGGAGCCCCCCATAAGTTGGAGATTTTTTGAAATTACGGATTAAATCCGTTGTGAAAATGTTTAAAAAGATAATTTTGGCAACTGTTACATCTATTCCAACTAAAGCTGCTAACGCAATAGAGCCCGTTGGCAGGAGTATAACCAAAGTTATTCTCCAGTAGAGAATAAATACTATTAACGCTAGTTACAATAAATTAATCGTGAATTGCTCGTGCATACGCCTTTTGTATTTGAAAATTTTAGAAAAATGGTAGTCTTGCATTATTTCAAATTGCCATTTGTGTATTTTTTGCGAAAACGTTTTTAGTCGAACCAAAAATTTACAGTTACAAATTTGTTAATTTCGGGTTTTTACTTTACTACTAATCTTGATGCTGCCTGACCTGTTGAATGAGAACAATATAAATGCTCAAGATTATGCAAATAATTATCTATTTTAGTAAGATCCATATATTTATTGAAGTGAAATTTACGAGTTCGAAAAGGTCTCTGATATGGATGCAAGTGGAAAACAACTTAACAAATAAAACTGAGTAACATTGAGGCATGACCTTACACCTTGGCATTCCATGACAAAGTGGGGAAACACCGGGGGTCCGGGGGCGGAGCTGCCAGGACCCAAAGAAATCTTTGGAAAAATCGTAAAATTTGGTACTGGAAACATTTAAAGTTTTTACTCTTACAGAAGTGAATTTTCCCCCGAAATAATGTTGCGTCTAGCTTGCGTCCCGTTAAAATTTCATTGCGTCCAGATAAAGCTTCGCGTCCAGATGCACATCTGGACGCAAAAAACCCTGGTTAGGAGCGTCTTAGGAGAATTCTTTAGAAACGCGCTAAGGAACGCTCCTCCTAAGACTAAAAAACTAACTTTTAGGACTTAGGAGCTCCTAAGACGCTCCTCTGTTCTCCTAAGTCTGCTCCTGTCTGGAGCGGACTTAGGAGAATCTTTTGAAACGCCTCACAGGCTTAAAGCTGGAGAAAGTGCAGTGTGTCCAAAATGACTGACAAATGTCCACATTTGTCACCACGTGAAGTTCTGCTACCACACGTTATATGCTTAGTGTTTAAAAAGTTATTGCGTTCATAAATTCCATATAGATTTTCTGTCATTTATGTAAACTCAGACTAGTACAGTGTTGAAGCTAGAAACATTGTGGCTATGTCTAGTGCTGAAAGAAAAGTGGTTACTCAGGTATCTATTTATTTAGATTATTACAATTTCAAAATATTTATTATTTCAGAATCACTAAAACCCTTCTAATGATCTCAACAGCCTACGTAATCATGAACACTCCAGACTATTGCTTTCGCCTGTGGGGATTTGCTTCGGAGATAGGATTCTTTGAAATGGTGGAAAACAAGTCTACTATAATTGCTTATGAAACATCCAGGCTGCTTTATCTAATGACATTTGCCACAAATTTTATTATTTACAGTATTTCATCCAAAAGTTTTCGAAGAACCGCCGTTTTAGTATGGAAACGAATTTTTCTGAAACAAAATATGGCCCATTTTCTTTCCACTCATATTGATAGAACCACTCCAGGGGGTCCGCGGACATCCTGTTTCGAGGAAGGAAGAGGATCCGATAAACTGCGCAGATCCAGTCACATAATCGAAACTGGCAGCTACGGAAGCGCTGGCAGAAGTGCTGCCCATGAACTTTAATATATTTGCTTGCTGGATTTATATAATAATTTCGTTCCAGAAGTAAACGTATTTTCTCAGAATTGTGTTATGCTGGAACGGGAGTTGAAATTTATGCTCATCTTGGTTCATTAAAAATTGTATGCTGGCTGAATAATGCAAGATTATAAACGAAAGAAAAAAGGATGTCAATTAAAAATTCAATAATTCACAATAGGAACCTTACAAGAGAGAAACTGGGTGGCAAGGGGCGCGTAGGAGACTTGTAAAAGAGCTGGCAGAGTCTGGGCTCCTAAGAGTTATTACCAGAGCATTTTTCTAAGCAACTTTTCTGACATTCGTTTAATAATTTTTTGCATATATTTTGCCTAATGATTGGCATAGTTCATAAAAGTGCAGTGGTGTCATATTGATATGCAGAAACTGCATCCACAGATACGCAATCGTCGCAATATCCGCCCTCGCATAAAGCCTCAGTTATACCCCACTGTGTCTTGCATATACATATCTTGTATATGTGTGTATATATATATATATATATATATATATATATATATATATATATATATATATATATATATATATATATATATCATACATGGGCAATGAACTTGGCTCTAGCCTGCACAGCCATCGAGCTCACTGCGCGGGGGTCAAATTTCTAATTTTTCACGATATGTGGCCAGGTCGATTGTGGTTTTTTAAAGCTCTGTTTTGTCCCTTTGTCGGAAAGATTTGCGAACTTACGCAATCCTTTAAGATTTTGGTGAATCTCGCACAAAATGCGGAAATTTTTATTCTCTGGTTTACTGAAGTAGCAAGGGAATTTTATGAATGTAGTCATAATTTATTCGGTTGCTAAAATTTAATTAGCAATGCTGTATCAACGTTGTATCAACCACCACCATTGATTTCTTCTCAAAAACTACTCAACGGATTTCGCTAATTTTTGGAAAAGTGGGAATTCACGCGTATTTGGAGGAATCTTTCGTTTGGGCTAAAACGTTTTGATTAGCAAGAAAACTCAAGGCGAGGTTGCAAAATTTCGTGTTACCGTGCATTTAGCCAATTTTCTCGAACGTTAGGACCTGCTGAACCGAATCCAAAAAACGTCCCTCGACCCATATGTCCTTTATATTATAGCACAAAATGAACTTTAGACAAATTCCTTAGACTGTAGGTATTTAAACTAGCCGACAAGAAACATAGACACTCTATTCCTTTCAAAACGTTCTAGTTTTGGTGTAGCTAAGGTTTTGTAAAGTCTTCACAGTCTACTTTCTATAAATAGCAAAGTTGAAGATCTTCTTTAAGCCATATATGTCAATATCTGAACTAAAAAGGAATATATACACGTCTGCATATCTTCTGTCTCAGACATTTGAGACTCACCTCTTCTCCCTCTCTTCTCTTCTCTCTCTCACTTCTTCTTTGTAAAATTGAAAATATTTTCAAACTGTGCATCGAACTCGGGTTATTACGGTGCTAGCCTAATGTCTTAAACACTGCACCGTTTCAACTTTTGTTGTAACGGTTTTTGCGGTCGTTCGAAATACTAAGCTTTCACAAAAAATAAACTAAACTAAGCTAAACGAAAACTAAAATTGGGCCACGTTCAGCTGCTTGCTAAATAGCTAACTAATCTTTATTTACGAGTGTGTCACTGTGTCTGTATTAATCGTCTGCGGTGATACTCCGTTAGGCGCACACCTTAAAAAACTGAGGGTTTACTGTAAAACGCTCTACTCCGGTAGGCACACACCTTACTAAATTGAAGGTTTACTGTGCTCTACTCCTGGAGGCGCGCACCTTACAAATCGTGACTTCTTGTCGTAGTAATACTTTTTGTTGAAGTATGTACTGAACTATTGGCGCAAATACTTACTTATAATTATTGTTAACTCAGTTAACATTTATGAAGCGATGTCGTGAGCTACTATGTAATTGCATATTATACAATAGCAGGGGTCATACATTAACATAGGGTCGGGTCCTGTGAGAGGGGCTTGTCCCCAAAAAATTTTGAGGGGGCTTGTACCTTGAACAAAAATTTTCAGGGGGGGCTTGTACCTCAAGAATGAATTGTAAAATGTTTCGAAAAATTTGCAATTTTCTATCAAACTTTGCAAAAAAATCATCAATTATTGAAAAAATTTCAAAATATTGCCCGATTTTTCCCAGAAATTAAACGTTTTAGCTAAAAAAATACCGGCGAAGCCGGAAATTTTTTGAAATTTTACTGTAAAAACTGTAAAAACTAATATCTTTCCCGCTATTTTTGGTGACCCCTTGGTCAATTTTTCGTTACCCCTTGTCCACGCGTGTCCCTCCTTGTCCGGGTTGGGGGGCTTGTATCCCCCAGACCCCCCCCCGCGTTAACCTATGAGCGGGGCCTTTCCCATTATCCCCCCCACAGCTCCGAAGAAGTACCGAAGAAGCACAATTTGACTGATTGTATTGAAATTTGGTAGGGGTAGTTTTTCGGACCTACTAATTTTAAAAATGCAAAAATTTAAAATTTTTAAGAAAATTTTTAAAATTTTTAAAGTTTTAGTTTGGTAAGGGGGGGACAAAGGGAACCGAAAAAGTTTTTGAAAAATATTTTGCTGAAAACTTGCTTACTGGGGTTTTACTGGGGTGTGCGCCTGACGAAATATCACCATCGTCTGCTAATCTCAAAGTCATTTAGTACTAGCAGTCATTACTGAATTTTGTCTGTGAACGTTTACTAATCTATAAACAACTGCGGAGTATTTGATTTGCAAATAGCGCCAGGGCGTATTGCTTAATTCCAGAAGATTTATACCATAAAACTCAATTAAACTTCAGGAACAGATTTCGAGATAATTTTTCCCAAAGCTGACAGCTGCTTTTATTGCTTACGGTTGACCCTAAAAATACAAATACTAGTCCATGTGTGAAAGATAGAGGAGGCATTCGAGAATTAAAACAGCATACATGCATTACATACAGATATTCCGGGGAATATATTCCGCTCCAGCAGAATAAAAAGAAAACACACCACAGATCCAAAAATTTTGGAATAAATCTAATGAAAGAGGCAGCAGTTTTTAAAGGAATTGCAATGGAAAACGAAAAGGAAGCTCTAAAATTTGAAGCAAAAATAAACTAAGACGCGCTGATGGTGCAAAATTTTTAAAAGAATGTAATGGTCAACGCGACGCGAAACGTTTTAAATAAATTTAAGGGAAATTTCGCCAAGGGCGAAGCCGAACAAGAAATTTTCAGACCATTTTGTTGCGGGGATAAAATTTTTATGCGCGGGGTAAAAATTGGATGTATGGTTTAAAACTTTAATGCACTTTGTTGCGCGGTGGTAAAAATTGTGTTGCGCGGGGTAAAAATTTGGTTGCACTGGGGTAAAAGTTTTGTTGCGCGGGAGTAGTAATAGGTGAGCACCAGACGTATCGTTTGGGGGGGGTGGTGGGTGGTGCAAGCGGCGAAGCGGCGCTGGGTGGTGCAAGCGGCGAAGCGGCGCTGGGTGGTGCAAGCGGCGAAGCGGCGCTGGGTGGTGCAAGCAGCGAAGCGGCGCTGGGTGGTGCAAGCGGCGAAGCGGAGTTGGGTGGTGCAAGCAGCGAAGCGGCGCTGGGTGGTGCAAGCAGCGAAGCGGAGTTGGGTGGTGCAAGCAGCGAAGCGGCGCTGGGTGGTGCAAGCAGCGAAGCGGCGCTGGGTGGTGCAAGAGGTTGGGAGGCTCGGGAGGCTCATGAGGCATTAGGGTTGGTGGAGGAGGCGGCTGGGCGGCGCAGAGAGGCGCTGGCTTTTCGTCGAACCGAGCCATGGCTGACCCAAGCTTAAAATTAAAAATTGTCCGTTTCCAACTGGAAAACTTTATCCATGTGGTTTTTTGGGGGCGTAGAATACAAATATGAGCTTAGTTTTCCTCTGTGAGCGAAGCTCCATGCTGTATGTGACCGGAACCATGGCTGACCCAAGCTTAAAATTAGAAATTGGCCATTTCCAACGGGAAAAGTTTGCCTATAGGATTTTCTACCATGTAGAATTTAAATATGAGCTTAGTTTCCCTCTATTACCTGAGCTCTGTGCTGCAGCTAGCCCATGAACCGGAACCACAGCTTACCTTAGCTGATAGTTGTCCATTTCTGACGGGACAAAGTTCCACTATTGGGTTTTCGGGGCCGTAGAATTTGAAAATTAGCTTCGTTTTTCTGTATTTTCTGCTGCACACTGCCGGAATCAAAGCTAACCTTAGCTTAAAACTGAAAGTTGCTCATTTTCGATGGGATAACTTCCGTTGTAGGGTTTTGCAGACTTGAATTCTGAGCTATTCAAGCTTCAGTATGAAATTATCGTATGCACAAACAAGTATAGAAATCAACGGTTTCAGTATCTATCATTGAAAACATAGCAATTATACAAATTATGATGGTTGATACAGAAGTAATGCAAACTTGCCAATACTGCACCAAAATTGGGTGTTGTAGCATGATTCAACCAAATGTGGCTAATCAAAAATTTGAATTGCCAAACAAGTTCATGTAACGAACAACACACTACAAAATCTAACACTGCGGCACCCTGCTGGGCTTGCACCTGCCCATATTCAAACATTAACAGCGAGGACCCCTGCTGAGATAACACCTGCTCATCAGTTTTAAACGAGTTTAAATTGCATTGTGCGCTCAAAACTTAATAAATAGACGCTATTGCTTTAATAAAAACTACGATATTGGAAAGATCACGCTAGCAATGAACGGAAAATTTATTTTACAGGTAATCAAGCATGCTAACCAATGATGACTTTTGTTGTTTGTTATTGATATCGCCTGTATAACGCAAGCACTCCTGCTGAGATAACAATTGATCAATTTTAAACGAGTTTAAACTGCATTGTTCGCTCAAAACTTAATAAATAGACGCTAATTGCTTTAACTAAAACTACGATATTTGAAAGATCATGTTAGCAATGAACGGAAAAGCTATTTTACAGGTAATCAAGCATGCTAACCGACGATGTCTTTTGTTGTTTGTTGACGATATCGCCTATATAACGCGCTTCTGTTATCTACACTGAGCTTCTGTTTTAGAACTATCAATGCAAGATATGTGGAATGGTCTTTAAGCGGAAATTTGGAATGTTGCGTCACCTGGAAAGCAAACACTCTGAACAGGTAACTTTTCAGTTTTACACTACCAAAATGTATTGGATCTACGCTACTTCTACGAGTTGATAGCTACATTTGTTTGTTTCAGGCAAAGAAAACGTGTGATCTGTGCGAGCGTACCTTTCCTCGAGAAGATGTCTATCAACGCCATCTGCGGGAACAGCACGGAGATTCTAAATCTCATGTCTGCGGAGAATGTGGTCTCGCTTTCAGAAGGAAAGAGCATTTAGACGGACACCACAAAAGGATTCACATCAATGGTGGTAGAGCCCAGAAGAAGCGCAATCTCGCAGAAACGCAACAGCCAGTACAAATTGAGACCAAACCAGACAACCCAACAAAGAAGAAACCAACGATAGAAGAGCTAGAGAAGGAAGATGAGACGCCAACAGTGTTTGGAGATGAGGCCCTGGACAAACTATATCGTGAAAACTGGAATGTCATCAAAACTCATCATCGAGAAACGAAATTACAGAATCGATATAATTATCGGCTCAACTACATGGATATGGATGAGATCAAGCGTCATTGTGAAGAGTCTTTCAGGATACAAACTCACACTGGCAAATGGAGTATCTGCTTTGGCTACGTGTTGCGGAATGTCGTTACTGATGAACTGACCTATTTCTACGCCAGTGGAAATACGAATGTGTTAAAACGCCCAATGACGGTTGGAACTCGTGCAGATTTCGACAATTTGATGAATCAACTGGACATGGTAGACGTGCTGGAATGGGCACGCCAGCAAAGACCTGGATCAAGATATTCGGTGGAAAGAATCACCAATCTGACAATATTTGTTGACAGACTCTACGTATCTGTTATGTAAACTTATGTATGTGTATGTGTTTTGCTTGAAGTAAAACCATCCGCCACATTGTGGCTTTAGGCGGATTCTCCAAAGAGGCTTGATATTCCGTTAAGTCAAGGTCAACAGCCAGCACCGTTTGCGTGCTAAGTCATACGCAAGCCAGATATTGGCCTTTCGATTTTCTGCTGGTTTTCATTGTTGGTTTCGTTCTGTCGTTATTGTCGTTCTAGTCGTTTGTTTGTCGTCATTAATTGTTGGTTCGTTCACTTACTTGAATCTGAGTTTTACGTACATAGCTGCATCTTGCCTGTGCTCCTGATTCGCTCCCAGATTGCTCTTACTAGCTTCGAGTTACTCTGATTGCTTTTTACTTACTCCCAGTTACGCCGACATTCTCCCAG
>JASAND010023368.1:0-53981 GCA_030248195.1 Trissonchulus latispiculum | reverse complement strand
ACATCCACCGACCTCGGCAGTATGCTCATCGTTTTCCGCGACCCCGATTTACTGTATATGGGTACCACCAAACGGCCAAAAAACGCCATTTTTAGTGACTTTTAGGCCATTTCTAGTAAAAGTGGGACTTAGAAACTTTTAGCCCAAACAGGCCAAAAAATGCAAAGTTTGGGCCCATCTCCTGAAAGCTAGGGAGCAAAATTAAAAAATCCCCCTCGTTACTTTATGCACCCCTACTGGTAATTTTCAACAAAAGATACTAGACCTCTCCAGCTTCTACCCAGTTCTAGAAAAGTGTGACCAAAATTTGCGAAAAATAGCGAAAGTCCGACTTTGGGACCTTGGCACAGAGCCAAAATTGGCCAGGTGCCAAAATGACCAAAAAAAAGGTAGCATGGGGGATCCTGTCTACCAACATATAATAGTAGTATGGTGCCAAAATGCCCACATCGTTCCAACACTTCGCCGTAAAATGCATTTCCAATAAGCGTTATTTACTCAGAAAAAAAAACAAACGCACGGTAACTATCGCCTAGTGCAAAAATTCGAAGTTTCGAATTCGAACCAAGAGTATGCGTGGTACTTGTAGTGCTACTCGAGTTGTTTACGATGGTAACCTTTTACCACTCCCGGGCCTCTAATTAGCTGGCACCAGGCCAAAACGGTCTCCAGGGGGCCGCGCAGACGCCTTTACACCCATATTAGTGTAGGGCGCTATGCGCTATAATATATATATATATATATATTGTGTGTGTTTTAGGATTATATTATCCGTTTACCGACTTTTGTTTATTTTTAGGGGTGAGTCGGGTGCTGGAAAGACGGAGAATACGAAGAAAGTGATTCAGTATTTGGCTTATGTTGCCGCCAGTAAACATCCCCATAAGTCTTCTGGTCCCCACACCCCCACTACTCCTACACGAGTAGGTTGTTTTTCCTTGTTATTGGCATACAAATTGTATATTATACTGTAATTAATACAGTATCGAATATTTTGCAGATATATAGTGTTGGGCACCGCATATTTTTGCATATACGAATCTCCGCTTGTTTTCGATAGCGTTTTTGTTTCGTATCCAAATATCCATTTTTTCAGTTTTTATGTTATTAATTTTTGACATGCGAATTGAATCATAGGGGTCGCGGTAGCGACCCCTATAATATGAGTGAAAATGGTCGAATGACCGTGTAAAACAAGGCTGCGCAGAAGCTGCGCAGATTCCTGCGCAGATCCTGCGCAGATTATGTGCGCAAAAAATTGTACGTGTTGAGTTTAGTATGTGTGCGAAGTTTCATCCCCGTACCACTTTCCGTTAAAAAGTTATGCCAAAAATCGCTTACGAGAGTGATGTTTTTTTTCCGGTTTCTCGCTTTTGATGTCTCATAAGGGGGTTTTGTAGCTTGAATAACTACAGATAGAAAAATTTTTGCCTATGAAACCCATATATATTCTTGTAGTACAAATCAAAAATAAGAAAATAAGCTAGTTTTTATGCCTCCCAGGGCCGGAAAAAATTTTTGGCTGGGGGCCAAACTCGGCCAAAACGCTAAAATGGCCAAAAAGTATGCTTCAAAGGCGCCTTAATAAGTCAGATTGGGCTATATATGGGGCAATACTGACTATATGGTTAAACAGTACACATATCGGGGTCGTTCAAATGCTATATGATTTTCCGTCTTCGTGCGTAATTTTTCGGTACTGGCCGGCCAAAGTTGGTGAATTTTGGGTCGAACTTTGAACTTAATTTTTTCGCTTATTTTGCTACATGGGTGGCTCAAATTTTGCATACAAAGGTTTTTTAGGACGGAGAATCG
Organism: Trissonchulus latispiculum; assembly: GCA_030248195.1. Lineage (NCBI taxonomy): Eukaryota > Metazoa > Nematoda > Enoplea > Enoplida > Ironidae > Trissonchulus > Trissonchulus latispiculum. Next base: position 52,166 of record JASAND010023368.1, on the reverse strand, counting down.
ATTCCCGCTATCAGTTTTGCTGCCCGAGTAACCCAAGTTGCTGGGCTGGTTGCACTTGACCGTCTGAGGGGTCATGTCGGTAACCGCTTCCCGGAGGTCCATAGTAGGCTTTACTTTGCCTCTCCAAACTTTGTCTATAGGGGTTTTCTGGTGCGCCCAGCTCATTTCCGGTGTCCGTTTTGCCGTCTGACCCACCCATCTAGCTGTGCTGGTTCCACTTTGCCGTCTGGAGGGTCCGGTCGGTACCGACTTCCGTGAACACCATATAGGACTGTACATAGCCCGACAAAACATTGTCTATAGGGGTTTTCTGGTGCGCCCAGCTCATTCCTGGCATCCGTTTTGCCGTCTGACCCACCCATCTTGCTGTGCTGGTTCCACTTTGCCATCTGGAGGGTCAGGTCGGTGGGAGGTCATGGGGGTCAAAAATGAAAATTTTCAAAAGTGGTCAAATTTGGTATCAAATGGAAGCGCTAAGCGAGCTGAGCAACATTTGTCATAGAACTGCATGCTCAAAGTGGCTGTAGAGTGCTGTGCTGGGGTGGGGTGGGGACTTAGGCGATTTTCGGTCAAAAATGAAATTTTTCAAAAGTGGTATAATTTGGTACCAAATGAAAGCCCTGAGCGAGCTGAGCAACTTTTGTCATAGAACTGCATGCTCAAAGTGGCTGTAGAGTGCTGTGCTGGGGTGGGGTGGGGACTTAGGCGATTTTCTGTCAAAAATGAAATTTTTCAAAAGTGGTCAAATTTGGTACCAAATGAAAGCCCTAAGCGAGCTGAGCAACTTTTGTCATAGAACTGCATGCTCAAAGTGGCTGTAGAGTGCTGTGGGGTGGGGACTTAGGCGATTTTCGGTCAAAAATTGTTTATTCGGATGTTGATAAATGCTGTGTACTTAATGATGCTTTTGTTTCTGTGTTTACAATCGATAATGGAATGATGCCTGTAACGCTAAATAGAATTTCGGATGCTGATTCTACAACTGATTGTGGGTTTGATGAATTGGATGTTTATAAAGTATTATCTGAACTGACACCTAAACTGTCAGCAGGTCCTGATGGAATTCCAAATATCCTTTTAAAAAATTTAGCTAGGAGTTTAGCTTATCCATTAACTACAATTTTTAAGTTATCCTTGTCTACTGCCACTATTCCTAAGGATTGGTTAAAAGCAGATATTTGTCCAATCTATAAAAAAGGTGATACTAAGGATCCAAAAAATTATCGACCCGTAAGTGTAACTTCTGGGTGCTGTAGAGCTATGGAACGAGTTGTGAAACCCTTCGTTGTAAATCATTTTAAAAGTCAACGCCTAATTAGTAAATGTCAGCATGGTTTTGTTAAAAATAAATCCACTTTAACACAATTGCTTGAATGTACTCAAAATTGGATTGAAGCATGGGATAATGGGGATTGTGTTGATGTAATTTATGTTGATCTTATGCGTGCATTTGATACTGTGTCACATTGTAAACTACTGTCCAAGCTTGATGCTTGTGGAATACGAGGGAAGCTTTTGGAGTGGATTAGAGCCTTCTTGAGTGGTCGCCTTCAACGGGTTAAATTGAAAACGTCTACGTCTTCGTGGTTACCTGTTACGAGTGGAGTTCCCCAAGGTTCGGTGTTAGGTCCAATTTTATTTGTAATATATATTAATGATCTGCCAGAAAACTTGACGATTGAAACCCGTCTTTTTGCCGATGATGCAAAATTTTTTACAGTAGTAAATCGGAATAATGGCGGTGATGTCCTTCAGGCAAATTTAGATTTAGTGAAGGACTGGACTAGTAAGTGGCAAATGAGTGTTGCTGTGAGTAAATGTGGTGTTTTGCATATTGGATATCGTAATGTTAAGCGTGCATATGCTTTGGGTGGGGAAGGTATCGTTGAAGTTAATCTTATGCGGGATCTTGGTATACTAATTAGTGATGATTTAAGTTTTTCAAAACACATTAGTTTTTTAAGAGCAAAGGCAAATCAGCGAGTTGGCATTATATTTCGGAGTTTTCACAGTAGAAACATTAAACTGCAAGTAAAATTATTCGTAACGTATGTGCGGCCTATCTTTGAATATTGCACTCAGATTTGGTCCCCGTATCTACTAAAGGACATTGATGCTATTGAAAATGTTCAGCGTAGTTTTACCAAACGATTACGTGGGCTTGAAATGTTGACTTACAAAGAACGGCTTCTACGGTGTGGTTTGCAATCTTTAGAACTGAGGCGCCTTTTGTATGATCTTCATCTCATGCATAATATTGTTTATAATGCTTATGATTGTTCATTTGATGAGTATTTTACTTATTCGTCTGACGCAGGGACGAGGGGCCATAACTGCTTACACATCAGACCTAGGCAGTTTCGCAAATCTAAAACTGGACATCATTTCTTTTATAGAATTTGTAATGTTTGGAACTCATTACCTGATGAGGTAGTAACATGTTCTTCGCTGACTATGTTTAAGGAAAAGCTTTTAAATGCAGAATCTCAGCTTAAAACGTTTATGCGGGGGCGTGCGTTACAAGGACTTTAGTCCTTTGCATGCCACAGGCCTATATATATATATATATATATATATATATATATATATATATATATATATATATATATATATATATATATATATATATATATATATCTTGAGGAAAATCGCGTAGTACGTATATACGTACATTCTTGTACAGCCTTTTCAAACTAGTGGATATAGACTCTTTTGATTTAACCGTGTGCCGACCAAATTCTTGCGTCATATGTATTGAATGCCTACTAATCCTGTCACGGCGTAGCCGCTTGTACGCATCAGCATCGGTGTGACAGATGTAATACCTGTTGTATGTGGACGCGGCATCGGGGTTGGGCGGCCGCGGGGCTAAATCACGTCTTTGTAATAAAGAATCATATATACTAACACGGCGTGATTTGCTCGGGATTAAAAAAAAATGAAATTTTTCAAAAGTGGTCAAATTTGGTACCAAATGAAAGCCCTAAGCGAGCTGAGCAACTTTTGTCATTGAACTGCATGCTCAAAGTGGCTGTAGAGTGCTGTGCTGGGGTGGATTGGGGACTTAGGCGATTTTCGGTCAAAAATGAAATTTTTCAAAAGTGGTATAATTTGGTACCAAATGAAAGCCCTGAGCGAGCTGAGCAACATTTGTCATAGAACTGCATGCTCAAAGTGGTTGTGGAGTGCTGTGGTTGGTTTGCTTGCTACCGTTGAAAGATATCTGTACATACCTTCATGAGCATACATATATAAAATAATAGAAAACAAGAACAAAAAGTGCTCCTTCGTCGCATGTAAAATACATATGAGTCTTCGTAGGCAGGTTGTACATAAGCAAAAACTAGCCTGTGAAATACATATGAGTTCCGTAGGGAGGTTGTAAATTTAGGAAAACAAGTTGCAACCGCTTAACATATGAGCCTGTCCTACAACGAGGTTCATATTGGCGTCACAGTGCATTCCACATTAAAGCCTCATTAAAGAACCTCAGCTTCATCCCCATTACGGAAAAATGAATAGACGTCATGGCCCAGGACTGAAGTGAACTACGACTGCTCAAGCTGAACTGTGCATGCAACCTGTTTCCTGAAACACTATGGCACACCTCTAATGCATTCTCGAAACACTTTCACATTATATATACATACGCAGAATGCGTTCCCACTTGGCTGTGAGTCAGAGCGCCTCATGGCGTACCGTATTGAGCATATGCACACTATAATGACTGATCAACATTATATATATGAAGGATAATTTGTAATGAAAAGCTTTATGCAGTATGTATTTATATAAAAGTAAATCTGCAAATTATTCGTATTATGACATACGCCAATATGAGCCTCGTTGTAGGACAGGCTCATATGTTAAGCGGTTGCAACTTGTTTTCCTAAATTTACAACCTCCCTACGGAACTCATATGTATTTCACAGGCTAGTTTTTGCTTATGTACAACCTGCCTACGAAGACTCATATGTATTTTACATGCGACGAAGGAGCACTTTTTGTTCTTGTATATTCCATCAGGCATGTTGTTGTTGTTGTTGTTCCGGGCTCGTCAGCTTAGAAGCCATATGAGGGCACGTCTGCAACCAGCAGTCCAGCACACGTCTTCGACAGGCAGGTCCACACATCGGAACATCCGTCAGAAAAAAGATGTGGGGGAACAGACCACACCGCTCGGTAGCATAATTTAAGGAATCCGGATGCTTCTGATCCGACACGGTTATGCCGTGTCCTCGGGAGGTTGGAACCCATTTGCGCCGTTGACCAGACGGATGCCAGGGGACACCTGTGGGGATCTCCATTTGATGGGGTCCAAGTCCATCGGATTTCCCACGGAGGTGGTTCCAAAGCCCCCCTCCATTAGGCATCATTACATTCGGCTGTCCAGATTTCAAATTCGAGATCTTTTCGCAAAAATGTTTAGAATTTTGATCAAGCAGTGGGTACAGCCAAATTTTCGAAAATTATTCCTGACAGCAGTCAGTGTGGAAAAATTTGCTTCAAAGCTGTAATTTTCAAAAACTAGCTTTTAGCCGGGTGCGGTGACGAGACAGTGGCCATTGAACCTTCTTTTATGTTTTTAGACATTTTTAGCAGGGTTTGATTTTTCCGGGAAAAATTATTGCGGAGAAACTATGTAGTTTTGCCGGTTTTTACCAGTATTTTCCGTTTTTTCCGATAGTCAAAACTACTTCAAAAATGTCAAAATGCTTCTGCAGTGCCTTTTAAACTGCAGCTTCTAAACGTATTTATTACTATCGATGGTTTTAAAGAATTTTGAAAATTTTTTAGAAAATTTCGTAATTTTTCGAAAAATTCCTGTTTTTGTCACTAATTCGCGAGTTTTTTTTCCGAAGGGTGCTGGTCTGGATTAAACTGTCAATTTTTTAAATTTTAGTTAAAATGTATATAAGCAAATATTCGGAAATTTTGTATCAAATCTGGTATCGTCCTGTCTGAAATTAACGAGCTGTGCTGTCAGTTTCCCGATGCTAGTAGATATTCTACTTGTGATGGATCTGATACTTTTTATGTTCGAACATCTGCATATTTTTAGTTTTTCATTATTTGTAATTGTTTAGATATCAGGGTTGTCCGTCTATTTAGGACTGTTAGTTTAGGATGACTTTTTATTTAATTTTTACCATTTTGACTAGTGAACTGAATTTTTATAAAACCAAGACACGTCTGCGTGGAAAAGACATCTTAATGCAGGCATATTTTTGTAAAATAGTTTTCGAATTTAACAAATTGCCTATGGTTTTCAGTATTGCAAACTGGTATTCGGATATTTTTCCTAAATCGAAGTATTACCCCGTTTTGGCTCTAGAAGTTTTCGGGATGCCCGCATATCTGCTGCTCATCAGTAATTCTAGTAATGAGCATAATACATGTGTACTCAGTGCAGTGTCAGGGGAAGCTGTTCTGTTTGAAAGATTGAGCATGTGTGTAAGAATTAATTCAATTAACGTGCAGAGTGGAAAACACCAGAAAGCTGCCAAAATTTCTATACATCAGCTGGCTTATTTTTAGGCAAGAATTTATGGGGGTCTTCGAAGTCGCCCTTCTATTGATGGGAGGGTCACCCAAAATGGGACAGGCAAATTTTTTAGAAAAATTGTTTCGATTTCTTGCTTTTTTATGTAAAAATTGCCAAAAATTGCTAAAAGATCACTAAATGACTTTTGGATGTGTTTAAGATGAAATACCAAAAAATTCGTTGACTAATCCGGCGACGCCGGAAAATTGAAAATTGAGGGTAAAAGTGGTAAAATTTGCCAATATTTTAGGTTGTGGGGGAGGGCGGAATTTATAGAGGCTTTTCGTGGTTTATGCTGGCTTCTCGTTCGGGAGGGAGGTCGCCGACTGGGCTTCCCCGGTAAGAATAAGCCTGCCTCTGGTCAAATACTATTTTTTCAGAGTTGTAGAGCCATCCTTTCCCACTCTTGCTATAAAATAAAGAATTTTGTTTCTAACATGATATGTCTGTGCGTAATTACATGATTCCATATTGTCCAACGTGAGGTTCACTTTGATAGTTTTTACATTTTGTTACGTTACTTTTTCAATTGTGGCGTGCATAACGTCGTTTTAGGATCAACATGTCATTTTGAAGTCTAAATTATCTACTTTTATAAAGTCTGACCAAAAAATGTAAAATGCGAAATTGTTTTCTTTATGTCTCAAAAACGCATCAAGATAGCAACCATAAAGTATATATTTTCTGAACCGGACTGATGAGATCTTTCTTTTCGTGAAAAATTTTTTTAAATTTTCCGTGCGATTTCAAAGGGCGCCGCTTTTATATGTCCAGAAAGATTGGTACATGGCAATGCCCCGATTTTTACAGGAAAATTTTCCCCTTGCCTGAATGTCCTGTACACCAAATTTCAACTTTTTTGGTTGAAAATTGCGTGAGTTATTCCATTTTTTCGATTTTCAAAATCCTTTGATCTTTGCCGCTTTTTCGACTTTGACTGGCTATTACTCGTGACTCCGTCAGTGGAAAAAATTTTCGATTACATTTTCAGGACTGTCTAGGCATCACCTTTGACCAGATATAAGTGGTATTTCAAAACTTGAAAGTCGATTTTTTCAAAAAATACCACTTTTTGGCCCAAAATTTCGGCATAGCGATTCTAGCAAAAGTGAGTAAAAATAGCATAATCATAAAGTTCAATCTGAGGTGACTCCAACGATATAAAGCTTTCATGGCTACGACTTATATTACGTCCGCAATGAATTTTTAAACAATTTCCCTTATTTCAGGTGGTTTTTGGCCGTCTTTGATGTTGCCGCCTTGATTTGCATGAGGCAGTGTCAACTAGCAAAAACCACCTGAAATAGGGAAAATTGTTTAAAAATTCATTGCGGACGTAATATAAGTCGTAGCCACGAAACCTTTATATCGTTGGAGTCACCTCAGCTCAGATTGAACTTTATGATTAAGCTATTTCTACTCACTTTTGCTAGAATTGCTATACCGAAATTTTGGGTCAAAAAGTGGTATTTTTCGAAAAAACCGACTTTCAAATTTTGAAATACCACTTATATCAGGTCAAAGGTGATGCCTAAGCGGTCCTGAAAATCTAATCGAAAAATTTTTCCACTGAGCGAGTCACGAGTAATAGCCAGTCAAAGTCGAAAAAGCGGCAAAGATCAAAGGATTTTGAAAATAAAAAAATGGAATAACTCACGCAATTTTAACCAAAAAAGTTGAAATTTGGTGTATAGGACTTTCAGGCACGGGGAAAATTTTCCTAAAAAAATCGCGGCATTACAATGTACCAATGTTTCTGGACATATAAAAGCGGCTCCCTTTGAAATCGCACGGGAAATTTCAAAAAACTTTTTTTCACAAAAAGACAGATCTCATCAGTCCGGTTCAGAAAATATATACTTTATGGTAGTTATCTTGAAGCGTTTTTGAGATATAAAGAAAACAATTTCGCTTTCTACATTTTTTGGTCAGACTTTAGTTTCATTTAAGGTTGCATGATACCAGTGCACGACTCCTTGTTATTTTAAGCTCCCGATATTTTAGTCCATTTGTTTCAGCATGACTGCAGAAGAGTGTCAGTACAACCTGCATGTTCTATTCTTTAGTAATGTGACATTATTATTCTCTACCTAATTTTTGAAACAATAACATTTTCATTCTTCCTATAACAATTATGTTTGAAATGTCTAACATTATGACTGCTCTGTTGCTTTTAATTTTTGCAGCCAACTAAAGCGGAGGCTATCAGTTTCATTGTAAGTTTTTGCTGAATTATTGTAGAGTTGTGAATGACAGTTTAAAAAGCATGTGGTGTGCTATTTAGTTTATAGTATGTTCTTTGTTTTGCCTGGTTCCGTTTGGGCTTATCACAATTACGTAACTGTTTTGAGTTTGAAAATTTCAAGACATGACCGACCATAAATGCCCCAGTAGTGTAAGATGTAGATGGCCCGACGTCCCAATTTGTGCAAGCTTGGGCAGATTGAATTAGTGAGAGAGTCTAAAAAACCACTTGTAAAGGGTATTGATTTTCCTTTGGGGATTTTAAAATAGCAGCCCGCTGTACAGCGATCTTCTGTACACTTATGCTCGCTGTTTAATGCATCCTTTTAATCCATTGTCGTTTCTGATGGTACACTGTAAAAGATTTACACCGTTCGTTGACTTGACAGTGTTTTCTTCGTTGGCCATGGAATGTGCCTGTTATTATATCAAAAGTTTTGCGCGGCGTTAAGAAAACGAGCTTTTTTGTTCAAAACCGAGCCAGCTTTGGCTAAACATTGTTTGTACAGTGTGATTCATGTTACCATATTATTTTAATGCTGTCTGTGTGGAAGTGCATTCGCAGTGCGCATTTACGTATGTATACACATGCACAGCTACGTACAGCTAGCCTTTGTTAGCAAATTCTCCTGTCCTGTCATTTTTATGTTCGGTCTCCCTCAGTGGTCCCATTTATCTTCTGGTTTGACTCAGCCCTGTCAAACGTTAGCCAATACTAGTGGGTTGTACGTTTACATAGGCTACGAATGCTGATAGTATGATATCAATGGGTTCGTTATTCACGCAGAAGTGAATGCTAGCAAGCTAAGACTATGAATATACACTAAATAAAACTATGAATGTGTAGAGTACGTACCAAGTGGCAGTCCAGCAACCAAGTAAAGTGCTTCGAATAGTATATATGAAAAAATTTAAACTATTTCTTGTGAATTCTACAATTGACTGTTGAAGTTTTTGCATGTAAATGTGGACTTTTCAGTCAAGCTTATAAACTTATATATATATAGAACTTGCATTTTGATTGAAAATTGCATTGAATGCTTTCTTTCCAGATATAGCGCCTGGAATGTAGTAACTTCTGGCATTTTTAGTGTTAAAAGGGGAACCTGTCCGAAGATAGCGAGAAGCAGGGGAGCTTCTACAAAGTGGGGACCAAGCCCATGAAACAAATAACTTAACTTTAAGCGAGACATCAACATTTTTAAGGTAATAATGCAAAAATTGCAGTTTTTAATCTTTTGAGCCTTTAAGTATCTAAGTTGGTTAAAAATTCCAAAATTTTTGAAAATCTACCCCGAAACTTGATTTTGCAACTCAATTGAACTCTTGCCAAAAATTTGGGTTGGGTCACAAAACTGTCAGATCTTAATAACACTAGCTCTAGCTGCTACTTCGTTTTAATCGCTAATTATTTTGTCATGTTGGCATTGCTGTATGCCTTTCTTTTGTTTCAGGGAGAGCTTGAAACGCAGCTGTTGCAGGCCAATCCCATATTAGAAGCATTTGGAAATGCAAAGACTGTCAAAAATGATAACTCTTCCAGATTTGTAAGTTTTTGTTAGTTTTAGTTTGTATTGATTTGCAGAAATTTAATCTGAGATTTTAAGAATGTCAACGATTATGTTTATAAAGTGGAGCTTCTTTATTGCATACTGTTGCATGTTATGTATGTACGTAGTTGATCTGTTTTTAGGGAAAATTCATTCGAATTAATTTTGACTTGTCCGGTTTCATTTGCGGTGCCAACATTGAAAGCTATCTGTTGGAAAAGTCTCGAGCTAATCGGCAGGCTGTTGACGAGAGATCCTTCCATATCTTCTATCAGTTCTTACAGGGTACTACTACAGAAGAAAAAAGTAAACATTGCGTTTTATATTTGTTATTTGTTTTTGGTTCATAACACACATGGGCGTATCCAAGATTTTGGAAAGGAGGGGGTTTTTGGTAAAAAGGAGGGAGTTTTGACAAAAATTTACATATTTTGTAATGAAGTATTGATCAAATTTCACTTCGGACAACCAAAAAGGAGATGGTTTCAACCACTAAAACCCCTTCCCTGATACGCCCATGATACCACATGATACCACATGATGTGAATTATGACCACTAGTGTCGGGTGTGTGACCAATGGCCGGCCATTGGCCGTTGGCAGAGGAATTCTGGGCCAATTGGCCGTTGGCTTTTCGTTGGCCGTTGACCGGCCAATTGGCCGTTGGCTAGTTGTTGTCCGTTGGCCGTTTGGCCCGTTGTTGGCCTAGCTTAGACGTATTGATTTTTACATCTACACTTGCACAGAACTGGTTTTCTTGTGCGGTCTTTCTACGGTTTACGTTATGTTAAAAGTTTGCAAGTAAAAGTAATATGCGGAAGGGTAAACGACATAGTCACAAAGTAATAAGATTTCGATGGCCGACTTGACCCATTTCTTTACAGTATCACTCCAATGTAACGCCCATGTCAGCATACGTGCTGCGACGAATATTATTATTCCATAATACACACAAAGAAGAGTGAAAGGTTTCAAGCTTAACTATATACGGAAGGGAAGAACTTTTTAGAAGATCCAAGATAGCATATTTAGATTGATATTGAAAACAAACTAAATATTAATGCTATTGCTTGTCGGAAATTTATCCCAACTATTCAATAGTGCTGGGTGTTTGCCGGTTCAACCAACGGCCAGCCAACACTCGAGCAATGCTTTGGCCGTCGGCCGTCATCCGAAAATTTGCCGGACAATTGGCTCCAACTCTGTCCATTTAAAATAAAGAAAAACAGCAAAATTTTAGCAGTGTTTCTGGCTTTGCAAAATTCCCATCTGGGCGTGAAAACTGCACGTTGCCCGGTCATTGGCCGTTGCCTGTTGGCCGGCCATTGCCAACGGCCAACGAACGGCCAATTGGCCGTTGGTCGGTCAACGCCGAAAGTCCGGTCAAGCCAATTGGCTTGACCGACGAAAAATCCGGCCAACGCCCAACACTAATGACCACACATTTATCGGAGTAGTATCATTTCGACCTGAATGTCGAGATTAGAATTTCTGCAAACACGAAACTTTCTCAAACCTGGCGCAGTCCTGCGGTTTATTGTGAGCTCTAACCAACCAGTAATATTGGTGCCAATACGGTTGAGTAGTTTATATTTGCCCGAGAACTTAACTGAACTTTCAATGGAGCTATTGTCGAAATTGCCATGACGCCGATCTGATTCAAATGACATTAGAAAACTTAACAATTTTTTGTTCACATTAGAGTCTCAATTTTTACTCTTGTCTGTCTCTATTTCAGAACATTTCCTTCTTGAGGATATCAAAAGCTACAGATTTTTATCAAATGGTTACATTCCATTACCGGGTGTTGAAGACAAATTGGAATTTATGAACACAGTCAAGTCCATGCGAATCATGGGTTTCCAGGATGACGAAGTCTCTGGTACAACAACGATATCTTTTGTATTTTATTTTTCGACTTTTCATTTCTTGTATTTTTGACACTTCTGTCCGTTTTGTTCTGAGTATTTTATGTAAAGGAAGTAGTCGCTTTATAACCTCAGCTGTTATTGTATTTTTGTATTATTTTAGCTATTTTCCGTGTAGCGAGTGCGGTGCTTCACTTTGGCAATATGGAGTTTTTTCAGGAAAAGAAGTCCGATCAGGCTGTTTTACCTGATGACACGAGTGTGTTTTCTGCTTTTTTGTAAACTAAAGTTATTTCCTTAATGATAACCTTTTAGGATAACTTGAGGAATCACAAAGAATTTGTCTTAGTTGCAAAGCACACTCATCTTGCTGTTAAGAGGGTAATTTTGCCAAGAGGAATTTGTTTTCTATATTTATTTCATTAGCTGCTTGTCTATACACAAATTCTGAAGGAAACAACTTTCTTAAAGTGGTGATTCCTTTGGGCACAATGTAGGTTGATGGCTCAAATCAAGATGAAATTTGATGTAGCATTCTAAAATAAGTTGTTTTAGCGTTCTAACACCCTCCGCACAACCCCGTTTCAAAAATTCGGCATTTGCGTTCAGGGCAGTTTTTGCCGATTTTTGACACTTGAGCAGCAGCTGCATAGTCTTAACTATCTTCAATCGAATATCTCGTTGAGCTCTACATTTTATCTTTTTAAATCAACTTTCTAACTCTTCTCTATCGTGAGATATCGCCGATTTTCTTATTTTGGCGTTCAAATTTTGTAATTTTTGCAGAAATCAAAGAATTCACCGTTTCTTGAGCTAAAATTAAACTAAGGGTGTCGATTTGAAGGTCTCGTCGAGGCCAATTGAAGGCTCCCCGCACCGGCTGCGACCGGATTTTCTGCAGGCTCAATTCTGAATAGATATGACCTCAGCAAAGGGCAGTGGCCCCCGCCTTAAACTGAGCTAGAAGGACCAGTTCTCTCCTAGATAGTCAGCGTTCCGATTTCCTGCGGTTGCCGGGTTGGATTGGATGACCTTGGGGCGGGCTCTCTCGTTCTCCGTTGGATTAAACTGCGGATTGAAGATGGGTCGAGTCGAGAGGTATATATATATACTTGCGTTTGCGGCTGCAAACTTTCCTACCGGGCCAAAGAGTCAGCAATTTCATTTCCGAGAATTCCAGAATGGCCAGGGATCCATCGGAAAGCAATAAGCTCACCAAGCCTTGGGATAAGGGATATGATTTCCTTGGGCAGCGGTTCAGTGCACATATTTGGGTTTTCTAGCTTGTGGCAGGCGGACAGGCTATCGGTTTCAATGAGCAGGTGTGGTTCCGGCGGTAGTAGGGCTTTGTTTTTAAGCACCAGCGTAGTGGCCGGGACGGCCGAGTGGTCTAAGGCGCTGGTCAGAACTTCCGATCTTACGGTCGGTGGTTCTTTCCCCGAGGCCACAAAGCTTTCTCGACTCTAGCCAACCCAGCTATCCATCCTTAACTGGTCGGTAAATGGACACCACTACGGTGGGAAGGTAACAGGAGTCTGTGTAGAAGGGCCGGCCCCCCTTCCACGGATGCAGTCATCATTTGAGGTGACCTGGCTCTACGGCTGAGAATCCGGGGATGAGAACCGACACCCAATGTCCTGTGGCAGGACTGAGATATCTCCTGGGGTTAACCTTTACCTTTTTACCTTACCAGCGTAGTACTTACTGGATGGCTATCAGTTCTGCTCGGTAGCTGGAGCAATGGGATCCAGCTGGTTGTTAAAGCAAACGGTCAATCCGTAGTCTGCCTTGATGAAGACTCCAGCACCACCGTTTAATGTACCATCTTGGGTCGATCCGTCAGTCCAGATGCGTACATTTAGTTCCCACGGCAGGCTGTCGTTAGTGCCTGGAAGTCCTCAATGATTTCCTCTGGATTCATCCGCTTCTTCAGTTCGGACTCGTCAACGATGATGAGACGGATAATTTCCGTAGTAGTCTGTAAAATAAAATACCCTGAGACCATGGGCGCAGCCGGGGGGGGGGGGGTTACCGCCCCCCCCCACTTGCATTTACTTGCACTTAATACCTCCAACCGTGTGCGCGGTTATGGCTTGCCACGATGGTTCTCCATTGAACCCGGTCCTCCGCTAGTTGTTGGCAAATCGTTAGCCAATCTCTTGCCCAAATAGCGCCACCGCAAACTGGTTTCAGGTGGATTACATCATTTTTATCAAGTCTTCGTCTTCTTCGGAGCAGTTCGGCAGCACCGCCAAGCGGGTGGCCTCGGGGTAAGAAGAGTTGATCTAGGCAGACGATCCATACGCATTCGGCATTCAGCATACATGGCCGAACCGTCGAAGACGTCTATCCGTTATCAGCGATGAAATAGTATATGCTGGTTGAGGCACGTTCTGCGGTTGTTGTCGTTTGTGTGCCTGTGTAGTCTCGAAATGTCCAGAATTTGACGCAAACACGACATCTGGAACACCTCGAGCCTCGACCCCCCCCCCCCCCTTTTGTCCGATCCCCCCCATTTTTATCCGACCCTCCCGGGAATTTTTGGATGAGAGGGCAAAAATTCAGCTATTTTCAGTGCATAAAACTAAAAAGCATGAAAATTTTTCGCGCCTGCGGCGCTTTTCTGTCTCAAGTTTTAAAAGTTTTCTCCCCTTTTCAAAATCTTGAGTGCGGGCCTGATTCCAAGTAATGAATGAGTAGTAAGTGTTCAAAGTTGATGTCTCCAAAAGAAGTCATCACCTGAGAATCAAGTCTGGTAGAGGTCGCAAGCACGCACTAACATAGATTGTTTATTTGTTTTCTGTTTTATGTTATTTTTTCGTGTCTTTTACGATGTTTGTATATGTTGGAACTGTAATTATATATTGTACTTGTCTATATTTTAGACGATTGATTTTTGTTTTGAATTTGATTACAAGTTCGAACCATTTACACTGAAAAAGAAAAATCATATACTAATGTATTTAATGAAAATTAATTCACCTTAAGACATTCTTAAGGCTTTTCTTAAGCTCCTATAAATTGTGCATAGGAATAAAAGAAGCGTCTTAGGACTTCGAAATTTCTTAATAAATTTTCTTCAGGACTTTCTTCAAATGTTACCATATTATGCCTGTGCTGTAGATTGATTATGATTGATTTTAGTTGCTCAAAAGGTCTGTCATTTGATGGGTCTTCCAGTTACGGAATTTACTAAAGCCCTTTTAAGACCTCGGATCAAAGTTGGCCGAGAATATGTTCATAAGGCTCAGAATAAGGAACAGGTGACTATGGCAAAAGGATTTTCACGCGTGATTTTCCTTTGGATTTGTAATCTGTTTATCGTTGGTTAAAATTAACGCTTGTTTATCCTTGGTTAAAATTAACGCTATCTAACACATTCTTAAGTTTAATGTCCGAGGAATTCCTTTTTAACAGTACTTTTTTCTGGGTTGCTCTTTTTATTTCTGTTTGTATTTATTTTAGGCAGAGTTTTCAGTTGAAGCTATTTCCAAGGCTTGTTATGAACGAATGTTCAAGTGGCTTGTTTACAGAATCAATAAGTCATTGGACCGAACTAAACGTCAGGGTGCTACGTTTATTGGCATTTTGGACATTGCTGGCTTTGAAATTTTTGAGGTACATCTTATCTTCTTAATACTTTTACTTGTAGCATAGCATGTCGACTAATTTGTGGGGAGAGGCTGTCTTCTGTTGTCGTCCCCTCTCCACTTTGTCTTTTCCTGCCCTCAAATGCGCTCTGGCTTTATAGGTGAACGAGTTTTGACTTAACACGTAGATTCTCAGTGGTATGCTCGTTGAAAATATGACTGCAGGATTACAGTATGCAGTAAACATAGAATCAAGATGGTTGTTTTTCGGGGGATTTCATAATATTCTTCAATAGTTCTCGAGTTCTCAGGATCTTGAGTAGTCGTTTTTCATGATAACAATATCCGGACTATTGTGGCAAAAATATATGTAAATTATTGAATCGTGGAGACATATTCTTTCAAACATTTCTCAAATACCGTATTATGCCAAACAGTGGCCCATGGGCGTTTTTTCGGAATCGGTAATTTCGGATTTGATTTTTGTAATCCAAAAAAGCGCCCACTCCCCGAAAAAAACGCCCATGGGCTATATTTTGGAAACATCTTATAATTACAGCTTTACCGATTTTCGCTAAATTCGATAAATTTCTACGGACAAGCTGCTCGGCATGTGTCAGTTGCTCATAGTATGTCTATCCAAAGAACCGAAGATTGATTATAAGCCTTACAATAGCTGAAACAGTGACAACTTTATTCACTAACTTTTAGTATTCTAAGTCATGAAAGTGAGCATTGAGAAATCCAAAAAAACGCCCACCCCCAAAACGCCCATGGGCGTTTTATTGAGTGGGCCACTGTTTGGCATAATAGAACTTTAGAGCTAGTTAGCCACCGAAACATCCAGTGCTAGGAATTAGTGGCTATATATATCTTATATACGACATATCTTTGGTTGAAAGCGGCAGGGAAATGAGGACTCGAGAACTTTTACAGCGTGACTTGCAGTGAGACTTGCGGATTTTAAAATTGTCAGCGTAGTTCAACTAGTCTCCAAAACCTTTATATGAAAGTGGCGCCAGGTTGTGAAGATAGTGACTTCAGTGGCCATACAGTGTGTGCGATTTTTTTCCTGTTTTGCTGTTTTGTAAATTTTCTTTTTATCAACATCATCTGCGTTTTCCATTGGCTACACTATGGTAGCTACACCTACACAGTATCATCAAGTTTTGATTGTTTGTTGTTTTATAATTGACATTGTTTTCCTGTTTAGCTGAACTCTTTTGAGCAGCTGTGTATCAATTATACAAATGAGAAGCTTCAGCAACTGTTCAATCATACCATGTTCATCATGGAACAAGAAGAGTATCAACGGGAGGGTATCGAGTGGCAGTTTATTGACTTCGGTCTGGATCTTCAGCCTACCATAGATTTAATAGAGAAGGTAATGCCTAAAAGATTAATGCTATAGTATGACCAAAAAATTGTGTTTGCAAATTTTGAAAGTTTATGGCTGATTAGCCTTTAAAGTACACCCGACAGCGTTGTTATTTTAGAATCATTTGGAATGCCTGATTTGATTCACATAAACTCACAGAATCTTTTAAATTCTCCAATACTTTTTGCAATCAAAATTATAATTTTCGGAATTGATTAAACCTGGCTTTACCACAATGTTCACTTGAAATTACTCAGTTTATTGATTTTGGGCTTTACTAAAGTCTGACCAAAAAATGTAGAAAGCGAAATTGTTTGCTTTATATCTCGTAAACGCTTCAAGATAACTGCCATAAATTATATATTTTCTGAACCGGAATGATGAGATCTTTCTTCTCGTGAAAAAATTTTTTTGAAATTTTCCGTGCGATTTCAAGGGTGCCGCTTTTAATGTCCGAGGATTGGTAATGCTACAACCACGATTTTCCGGAAATTCCCCGCCCGAATGTCCTACACCAAATTTCGCTTTGTTGGTTGAAAATTGGGAGTTATTCCATTTTTAATTTTCAAAATCCTTTGATCTTTGCCGCTTTTTCGATTTGACTGGTTGTTACTCGCCACTCGCTCAACGAAAAAAAATTTTTGATTGGATTTCATGACCGCCTGGGTGTCCGCTTTCATCGAATACGTGGATTCAAAATTTGAAAGTCGATTTTTTCGAAAAATACCACTTTTTGACCCAAAATTTCGGCAAAGCGAATCCAGAAAAGTGAATAAAAATAACATAATCATAAAATTCGTATGACTGAATCCAACGATAAAGTTTTCGGGCTACGACTTATATTGCGCCAGCAATGAATTTTAAACATTTTCCTTATTTCAGCTGGTTTTGCTAGTTTACGCTGGTCAGGTAAATCAGGCGGCAACATCAAAAAGCCAAAAAACCAGCTGAAAAAGGGAAATGTTTAAAAATTCATTGCTAAATAAAGTCGTAGCCACGAAAACTGTAATCGTTAAGCATAAGGAACTAGAAGTAACACGATTGGGGGTCAAAAAGTGGTACGAAAAAATCGACTCAAATGAAAACCGTAATCAGAGCACCAGCTCCGCAAAATCTCAAAACGAGCAGAACAGCAGTCAAATCAAAAAGCGGCCAGATCGAAAGAAAATCAAAAAATGGACTCAATAAACAAAACGAAATTGGTAGGGACATCGCGAAAATCCGAAAAATCATAGCATACCAATCCTCTGGACATACTAAAGCGGCACCCTGAAATCGCACGGAAAATTTTCACGAAAGATCTCATCATCCGGTCGAAAATACATAATTATACAGCCAGTATAAAACAATTTCGCTTTCTACATTTTTTGGTCAGACTTTAATTTTCGACATGTTCAGTTTTCAGTACCCACAAAGTGAGTATATGCGTAAAATTTGGGATAAACTGTAAAAGCTCTGTTAAAATTATGGAAATTTTGTGGAAATGATCCAAACAGTAAGTGTTAATTAAAGACAACCAGTGTTTGAGGAAAAAGCAAAAACCTGTAAAAACTTTGGCTGGCTTCACGGTGAAGATTTGACGATTTTGCTTTCTTTTCTGTCTGTTCAGGATATTATGGACAAATTTTGATGTCAAAATTGACTGCGTCTTACACTTTCTTGGTAAAGGTGACAGTTTTTTGACAGCTCAAATCTGTAAGCAGATAAAAGGTACACCCGGTACCCAAGGTGTCTGTTTCCCAAAAGTTGTTTTCTTCAAGACAAGGTAGTCTGTTGCGTTTCCTTTTTCCTTTACGATGAACTACCCGTTCAATAATATTTGGTTTTTCCAAGAAACATAGAAGTTTCATGAAATAGATTGACTTCTGCAATATGCAATTAATCAATTAATCGTTGTGAATTTTGCTTGAATTTTGTTTTGTTTTTCAGCAATTGGGCGTGTTGTCATTGCTGGACGAAGAATGTCTGTTTCCGAAGGCCACCGAGAAAAGTTTTGTTGAAAAGTTGAAGGCTAATCACACTGGTCATCCAAAATTTGTCATTCCAGAGTTTAAGGCTGCCTCAGACTTTGCCATAATTCACTATGCTGGTCGAGTGAGTTCTGCATTTGGTATCATTGTAAATGTGTAGACTCCCTAAAACTTTTGTTTTTGTATCATGGTTATTGCATTGTTAGTTCACATTGCAATAGGTTTAAGTTTTAGGTTTAAGGTTTAAGCAGTTGGGCGGGAAGGTTTAACGAATATCTGAATATCACGTGATTTTTATATCAGCCAGTGTACACTCAAATATCCACGGATTTGAAAATTTTTTAGTTCTGTGTATAAGTAAGAGATTCTAGTATGCATATAATGAAAATTATTAACTAAACCCTTCATAATCCATTGGAAGCTTAAACTAAACTATTTTTAACTCGGCTTGCTTAAACCTTAGTATGAACCGGGCTTATGTACTTAGTTAATATTTATTCTTGGTAATTGGTGTTGACAAAAGACATGCATCTTTAACTGACTTCGATCCTGCTAACGATTTCCTTTTCAAACTGTATGTATTATATTTTCACTTTAGACTTTCATAATGCATATTATACTAATTGATAGATAATTTCAGGTTGATTATGTCTCCAGTCGATGGCTGATAAAGAATATGGACCCATTGAATGAAAATGTTGTTGCTCTTCTTCAGAATTCCACAGATCCATTTGTGGTCAACATTTGGAAAGATGGTATTTAATTAAGTTTCATTGTGACATTTTTTGTGGAAATAATAAATTATTTGATCCTCACAGATTGGATTTGTATTTATACGTGTTTCTGAGTGACTATTAATTATTTGTTGCAGCCGAATTCGCTAGCCTGGGAGCGGCAGAAATCAATGAGACCGCATTTGGTGTTCGGACCAAAAAGGGAATGTTTAGAACTGTTGGACAACTGTACAAGGAACAGTTGCAAAAACTGATGACTACCTTACGAAATACCAATCCTCACTTTGTCCGCTGTATCATTCCAAACCATGAGAAAAAGGTATTCCTAATAGGAAGTTCGTCAATAAAGAATTTTGGATTTATCATTAGACCAGTGAAGTTTTAATTATTAACCTATCATGTCAGAACCGCTGCGAATAAGTTAGTTTATTCCTGTAGTGCATAATGTTCATTCAAGTGTGAGCATTCCGTACACTAAAATGTTAGTCCCTGAAATACTCTACTCTACTCTACTCTGCTTTGGAATACAATACTTATGCAAGTTAAATGTAGATTGGTGTAAAACGAGGGTCCAGACAAAAAAGGGGCGCCGTCAATCTCGTATTCATTTTTCGAAACGTTTTCATCCTTTTTCATTTAATATTTACCTAAAATTTCGGTGGCCCTTTGCATTTGTTAAGTGATGGTACAGTGAGATGAAATAATTTGATTTCGTGGTACCCGTTGTCGCTTATAGCAGCGAGAGATTGTTTCGACTCGGTCCTGTCGTTTCCTTTACTTTACTGAACAAACGAAGTTGTTAAAACCCTGCTGTGAATGGATTACGTGCTTTTATGTTTAGGCTGGGAAACTGGTTGCTCCACTGGTGCTGGAACAATTGAGATGCAATGGTGTTCTGGAAGGCATTCGTATTTGTCGCCAGGGATTCCCCAACAGAGTTCCCTTCCAAGAGTTTAGACATCGGTACATTCGTTATTCATTACTTACGTAATGCTATTTCATTTTATTAAATTTTTTGTTAGGGAATGTAGAATTGTGACGGCGGCTTTAGTTTTATTGGCTATTGACATTGGTTTTCCTATAACTTAAAATTGGTGCCACACAAAGTGGCGCCATTCTTTGTTGTAAGTTCTGCCCTTTCATTTCTGACTGATTTTTCTTTATAGATATGAAATCTTGACACCAAATGTCATTCCTAAAGGCTTTATGGACGGAAAAGAAGCTGCCAAAAAGATGGTAAATTGGTTTTGACTGTAGGTGTACACTCTGGTTTTGTAAAATTGCTGTTTATTTTGTGTATGATTATCATTACTTTCGGATGCAACTTTTTCCAATTTTACCTACTAAACATATTGGCCACCAAGCTAAACTTAGCCAGTGACACTTTATTAGTTCGTTATATACTGAAGCCTACGAGCTAGTTTGGAATGATTTGTTGCAATTTTCATTTTATTTGTTTTCTCTGTTTATAGCTTGATTACCTGGAGCTGCAACCAAATCTCTATCGTCTGGGTCAGTCCAAAATATTCTTTCGAGCTGGAGTTCTGGCACAGTTGGAGGAGGAACGAGATGTCAAACTCACCGACTTGATCATCAATTTTCAGGCCTATTCTCGTGCTTTCTTGGCTCGACGGTAAGGGCCAATTCATACGGTAGTAGTACTGAGTACTGAGCGGAATAGAAATTGGTATGATTGAACTAACATGATTCTTTTCCCGATTTTTTTAATTGAAAAATATTCAATAAAGTCTCCAATTGAACATATTTTAAACTGGTGGTCTCGGAAAATCAAGGATGCCCCGATCCTGACCCCGATACTCAGGCCTCCTTACCTGTCGGTGACCAAACATAACTAAATTTTTCAATCCGTTTATTGTTTCTTTCTAAACGTTTTCTCATTTTGATGTTTATCAAAATATCTGAAAGTTTTATCCTGTTTTAATAGAAGCTACAGCAATAGACATTTTTGCCTTCGAAATAATAAGTTTAATTAAACTTTGTCAATTTGTATTCTGTTTATTTCAGTTTGTATCAGAAGCGAATGCAACAGTCAAATGCTATACGTGTCATTCAACGAAATGGTCTTGCCTATTTGAAACTGCGTCACTGGCCTTGGTGGCGCATGTTTACCAAAGTAATACTTGCTTGTGTTCAGGAGTGTTTTTAAGGAATTTTGAGGGATGGACCTTCCTTGGAAGTCGGATTGGATATGTGATTTTCGGGCGAAGTGTCACTTGCTTCAGTGTTTTTTTTGCTCAAAAACGCGTGTAATTACACACTTTTTTCTGGAAAATAGCAAAAAATTTTGGCGACTGTGTAACGTTACACCAAAATTTTGGACAAATTGTACCAAATGGTCGGAACATTTTCCAATGCTCATTCATTTGTTTCCACATGTTTACCGTTTCTGGGGGGCTTCGCCCCCCAGACCCCCCTTTTGCACCATGTCTTGCATTTTATTTTCGGTATTATTTAAGTATGCATATTATATTTACTATATTTGTTCGTTCTTGTATTAAAAACGCGTACACACCAAATTTTTTCAGCTTATGAAGCAAAATTTAACTGGTTCCTTGCCAAGTTTTGTGCTACAGGAGGCCTTTCGAAAAATTATGCTCCTTCGGTGTACTGGTGTTTTCCTTCGTTCTATCAAATCAAAACCAATAAATGCAAATCATCGATGTAACTGTTCAATTTTTTAATTTTGTCGATCTGATTTGGTGAAAGTCCAAATATTGCTGTAAATATAAGATGTTAAAATTTTACTTATAATTTTTTAACGGAATAATTTTGTTAACTATAAAATTGTATACATGTGTTAAGCAAAACGCGCGTTAATTAGGAATTTTTAGGTAGTTACACACTTTTTTCTGAAAAATAGCAAAAAATTTTGGAGAGGTGTGTAACGTTACACATAAGCCGTCGGCGAAAAAAACACTGCTTGCTTTTTCAGCAAAATAAGCCAAGAATTCGTGTTTTTTGCGTGAAACGATGCAGAAAGATGCAGTACCCGGTGAATCCGGATATGTTTTTAAACATTCACCTATTTTCCTCTAGGATGTGTCCATCGATTGGGGGGGGGACTGGCGGGAGGGCGGAGGAGGTAGCCCAAACTCCGTAGATAAAGCAACTACTACAGCTATACAACAAGTTACTGGGAAATTCTTTTGTGGTCCCAGACTCCCGTGCTGTAAAAATTCCTCTATATGTACGTTAGTTTCATTGTTTAAGTTTCGTTGTTTTGCATTTTAGGTTAAACCCCTGCTACAGGTCACCAATCAAGAGGAAAAGCTAAATCAGAAAGAAGAGGAAATTTTGAAGATCAAGGAATCTATGGAAAAATATGCTCAGGAATTTTCAGATTTAGAAAAGAAGTTTCAGCAGGTCAGTAGGAGTAAATTTCTTTCATTTAAAAATTTCTTGCTAAAATAGTTGTTTTTGTGATAGTGTTCGTCATAATTGTTTGTTTCCTTAAAAACGTTTGGTCATGTTGTAATTCAAATTTTAGACTGCGGAAGAGAAAGCTATTTTGTCGGAACAGTTGCAAGCTGAATCAGAAGCCTGCGCTGAAGCCGAAGAAATGCGAAACAGGCTCATGGATAGAAAACAGGAGCTAGAGGAACATCTACAGGTATGTTGATCTATTTTAGTTAGTCAAAGGAGCCGCATGAGGCAACTAGATTATTTCGATTTGATTCAGACAACGTTGGGATTTTGTATCCTAATTTGGTTTTGGTTTTGAGACGGAAAAAATAGATTTGTTGATTTTTAATTGTAGGAAATGGAATCCCGGCTTGACGAGGAAGAGGATAGAGTGTCAAAAATGATGGAGGAAAAGAAAAAGTTTCAGGAGGATATCAGAGAATTGGAGGAACAGTAAATCAAAATCTATCTGTTTGTCGATTAATATGTATTTTGTTGTATTTTCTTAGGTTTCCTTAATTTAAGTTCATGAAATGTATTAACTAGTACTGCAATATTGCTAAACGGCAAAATAACGTGATTTGCGGAAACCAAAGATTCATTGGTACAAGTAGCAACTTGGCCCCCCTTATTCCATGTTTAGTTGCGTTTCTCTTGAAAACTTCATTTTGTTTATTTTAGACTGGAAGAGGAAGAAACACGACGCCAGAAGATTGAGTTTGATCGAATTCAGGTTGAGAAAAAGATGCAAAGTCTTCAGGAATCTATTGCTATGCTAGAAGATTCTCAGGCTAAGGTACAGATGACTTGAGAACACTACTGCTCATTCATTCACCAACGTTTCTTGCTGGAAGTTGCTGGGATTTCACGTATGCCGTGTTTGTTGGTAATCTGTATCTACAGTAGTAGAAGTACAGTAAAATAAAGTATTATTTTATTTTGGTCACGGTTTGAAGGTCTCTCTTATTGCAGATGTCAAAGGAGAAGAAGGTTTTGGAGGAGAGGAACGCTCAACTTCTAACCCAGCTGGCTATGGAAGAAGACAAAGGGAAACACCTCGATCGCCTGAAAGTCAAGTACGAAAGTCAGAGCCAAGAACAGGAGGATCTGTTGACCAAAGAACGACAGGTAAAGAAAAGTAGCTAAGATTAGGTTGACAGTCTGTAGTTACGTTTTCATTTTATGCATCGTTTAGTTGAAACTTTTTAATCTAGTAAAAATGCGTATTATTTGAATAGTGATGCAATATTTTTTTAATCTGTTTGATTTTGTTACACAGCTACGGGTTTACTTTATAATTGCGAATGTTTTTATTATAGGGGCGGCAAGAATTGGAGAAGCTAAAACGGAAAATGGAATCAGACCTGCATGAACTGCGGGATCAAATTAACGAGAAACGGGCTCAGGTGGAAGAGTTTCAGGCACAATTGGCGAAGCGGGAAGAAGAACTGCAGTTGTCCCTGACCAAGTAATTAAGTTATTATGTAGGGGCGCGATAGCGCCCCTACATAATATGGGTATAAAGGCGTCTGCGCGGCCCCTGGAGACAGTGTTGGCCTGGTGCCAGCTAATTAGAGGCCCGGGAGGGGTAAAAATGTTACCATCGTAAAGTAATCGAGCAGTACTACAAGTACCACCATACTTTTGGTTAAAATTCCGAACTTCGAAATTTTGCACTAGGCGGGAGTTACCGTGCGTTTGTTTTTTTTTCTCGGTTAATAACGCTTTTCGGAAGTGCTTATGTCAGCGCAGTGTTGGAACGATATGGGCAGTTTGGTCCTATACTATTATTATATGTTGGTAGGCAGGGTCCTCCCATGCAACCTTTTTTTGGTCATTTTGGCACCTGGCCAATTTTGGCTCTGTGCCAAGGCCTCAAAATCGGACTTTCGCTATTTTGGCACTTCGGTTGTGATCGACTTTTTTTCACAGGTTAGCAGCTAGATCGGTTTGGTTTGTTTTATTTGAATATTTCGGACTATGCGCGGAATGTAACGAGAGGGATTTTTTAATTTCGCTCTGGAGCTTTCAGGAGATGGGCCCAAACTTTGCATTTTTTCACCTGTTTTGACGAAAAGTTTCTAAGTCCCACTTTCACTAGAAATTGCCTAAAAGTCACTAAAAATGGCGTTTTTCGGCCTTGGGGTGGTACCCATATATAGTAAATCGGGGTCGCTGAAAACGATGAGCATACTGCTGAGGTCGGTGGATGTGAGCCCTGACCCACAGCGCCCACCCACAGTGGGTCCGGTGTGGGTCAAAAATGAAAGTCTTCAAAAGTGGTCAAGTTTGGTATCAAATGAAAGCCCTTGGCGAGGCGATCAACTTTTGTCATTATGCCACCCATAAAAATTGGCCCCACCGACCTGTGGGTGGGTGCCCCACCCACAGTGGGTCCGGTGTGGGTCAAAAATGAAAGTCTTCAAAAGTCGTCAAGTTTGGTGTCAAATGAAAGCCCTTGGCGAGGCGATCAAATTTTGTCATTATGCCACCCACAAAAGGTGGCCCCACCGACCTGTGGGTGGGTGCCCCACCCACTGTGGGTCCGGTGTGGGTCAAAAATGAAAGTCTTCAAAAGTGGTCAAGTTTGGTATCAAATGAAAGCCCTTGGCGAGGCGATCAACTTTTGTCATTATGCCACGCATAAAAATTGACCCCACCGACCTGTGGGTGGGTGCCCCACCCACAGTGGGTCCGGTGTGGGTGAAAAATGAAAGTCTTCAAAAGTGGTCAAGTTTGGTATCAAATGAAAGCCCTTGGCGAGGCGATCAACTTTTGTCATTATGCCACCCACAAAAATTGGCCCCACCGACCTGTGGGTGGGTGCCCCACCCACAGTGGGTCCGGTGTGGGTCAAAAATGAAAATCTTCAAAAGTGGTCAAGTTTGGTATCAAATGCAAGCCCTTGGCGAGGCGATCAACTTTTGTCATTATGCCACCCACAAAAATTGGCCCCACCGATCTGTGGGTGTGTGGCCCACCCACAATGGGTCCGGTGTGGGTCAAAAATGAAAGTCTTCAAAAGTGGTCAAGTTTGGTGTTAAATGAAAGCCCTTGGCGAGGCGATCAACTTTTGTCATTATGCCACCCACAAAAAGTGGCACCACCGACCTGTGGCACCACCCACCTGGGTCAAAATTAAAGTCTTCAAATGTGGTCATGTTTGGTATCAAATGAAAGCCGATTTGCTCACATTTGTCCTGCCTATTGCATTGTTCAAGCTCCTTATCTGCGTTAGCTCACTGCTGGAAAGGGAACCTTTAAAATGACAGAAGGACAAGTAATAAAAATGCTCCTCCGGAGCATGAAAAAGTAATATGGGTAGTGGTGAGGTTGTAAAATCAAGAGAGGACTAGTCTTAAAAATGCTTAATATGGGGCTAGGTTCAAAAAGAGAAGAGGACTAGGTTGTGGGCGAATTAATATGGGCACAGCTTCGCCGAGCAACCCATATTCGCGGGCTTTCACGCTTCGCCATGGCGATTGCCATATACAAAGCAATTAATGTCAGTCAATAATTACAATTCCAGCAGTTATATTATACGTAAACTATATAGTATGTATATATAATTTGGTTGTGCTGGACTACGACAAGCAACGAGAGAAAACCAAGGCTATGATTGTAACGCTAACGGTTGAATAGAAATAGAAGATCGTCGGAGAGTGTCCTGATCCTGAAGTTATTGTTGAAATATATACTTTTCTTATAAGTGGTTAAAACGCTCAGTATATAAATATTAAGAGTTTATCGAAAGAAACGTTTGCTTCCACTAAAACTCGTTTATCATAGTCGTATATTATTTACGTACCGTAACTAAATCTGAACACTGGTACGTATAAAAATATATAACTTTTTCAGTCCGCGAATATGGGTTGCTCGGCGAAGCTGTGCCCATATTAATTCGCCCACAACCTAGTCCTCTTATTTTTTTGAACCTAGCCCCATATTAAGCATTTTTAAGACTAGTCCTCTCTTGATTTTACAACCTCACCACTACCCATATTACTTTTTCATGCTCCGGAGGAGCATTTTTATTACTTGTTACTATTATTAGTTTTTCGATTACGAAGGGCAAAGAAAGCACTTTTTATTCAGACAATTATTTCATGTTTATTTTTTATTCAGAAAGTTCTTAGCATTGATTGCGGAATAGATTTAATTTATGATGTATTGTTCCATTATTTTGCTTATCATACTGCATTTCATAAACGACTTTACTAGATTCCGTTTCGCCACCGAAATAATTGGGTTTTAGAGCGGATGAAGAAGTTGCCGAAAAGTCTCGATTGCTGAAAAGTTTACGGGAAAAAGAGAACCAATTGGGTGAACTATCAGAAGATTTGGAGACAGAAAAGGAGCTGCGAAAGAAGGCTGAGCAGAGCAAGCGGGATCTGGCGCAGGTAACTGGCTTTTATAAGCAAAAATAATTGGGAAAGAAGAGTATGGTGCAGCCCGTTCCCATACTAGTGCTTGGATGGTGGGGCAACAATAGGAAAAATAAAATGTCCCCCAAAAAAGGTAAAAGTATGGTTAAATTGGTCTCTTTTTTACGTGTACTGCCATTACCAAGCTAAAAATATCAAAAATCCAGTTTTGGTACCAAAATAAACGATTTCAAACCAAATGTACTGGTAAGCCGAACAGTGTTTCAAAATTTAAATAAAAAATCTTGAGACGTGTCACTTTCGGCCCCTGCCGAAAACCCCCAGAGTATTCATTCAGAAAAGTCTTTTTCTAAGTTTTTCACAATGTTTTTTCAACTTATCTAGTGTATAAGTAGTATTTCAGGAACTGGAAGCATTGAAAACGGAGCTTGAAGAATCCATTGACCATACTCAGGTTCAGCAGCAATTACGGGCAAAACGCGAAGAAGAGCTTAATCAATTTAAGGTTTGTGCTCTGATTCGTATGTCCAAGCATGTTTCTAGACTGCTCTTCAGTGCAATTTAAAAATTAAATTAAACATTTTGAATTCAGAGTAAAACTTTGAAATTCGCATCATCAGAGATTATGTGCACTTTTTCAAGCAAAAGTGTACATGTAAGCTAATATTTTGGATATATGTAGTCCAACTTATTGCGACTTGGATGGAGCTTTAAGGATAATTTTTAAGTTTAAATTAATGAAATAAATTCAAATGAAATTATAATGAGTTTACTCAAGGATGATGTAGACCTATTTATAGGCGAAGGATGTAGGTCCGCGCAAACACACGATTCGTGTAGTTTTACTGAATTACGCGAAATTATATTGTTGACCAATAGAGACATTATTTTATTATAGAAAAATTTGGAAGAAGCAGCTGCGGGTTATGAAGCTCAGGTGCAGCAGATGCGTGAGAAGCACAATCAGCAGCTGGAGCACGTCTCAGAGCAGCTGGAGAGTCTTCGAAAGACGAAATCCGCCCTGGAGAAGTCAAAGAACAGCCTGGAACAGGAAAAACAGGACGCGCTAGCAGAGTTGAAGGTGTGACTAATTTCTCGGCATCAATGAATTTATTGCTTGCACTCGCACTGTAGTTAAACTAGATAAACAGCTGCAGGAATTGTTGCATTAACAGTTGCTACATGCGCAACATTTTGCTGTTGTTAGCACATGCTTTTGTAGGTATTCCGTAAAGATGCTTCGAAGAGATATTCATTTTCTATTTACAGAATTTTAGTTGTATTAGAAGGTTGCCAGGTCTGTAGGCTTTGCTTTTGCTTAATCTGCAACACTGCTGCTTTCAGAACCTACAAGGAAGCAAACAGGAAGCTGAACGGCGACGCAAAGCTGCTGAGAGTCAATTGATCGAATTGCAAAGTAAACTGCAGGATCTAGAAAAATCAAAGGGCGAATCCTCTGAGTGTGTGCTGAAGCTCCAGGTAATAAAAGATGAACAAATAAAAGAAACTGGTAATGACAGTTGATACAGTCTAAAGCACTCTATTGCTTTGAACGAATTTTTGTCTCTTGAATCCGGCAGGCAGGCGTTTTTCATTATTTCTCCATTATTAATGCTAGTATCCTTCGTGGATCCACCAGCTAGCCCGTGTTTACCTCATTTTCTTGATGCAGTTCCGTTTAGTGATGGCTTGCAGCAGAGGACAGATGAATTTGAACTGCCCGAACCCTTTATTCTGGATTTCTATCACTCATTTTGTTTGACAGTCTCTGATTTGTTACCTTGATTATTTACCTGCAGGCAGAGTGCAGACCAACATTTTTTGCGGCATTTTTTAATTAATGGAGTTGCTTTCCTTTTTTGTTTAGAATGAGTTTGAAGCTCTTAACAAGCAGTATGAAGACGCCGAGCAGAAGTCTAGCCTGGCGACTCGTAAAATGGCTACTCTTGAGCAGCAACTGGCCGAAGTCCAGGTTAGTTACTAGTTTTCCAACATAAAAATCCGGAAATGCGTTTGGCATTCGATGTGATTCAAAATTATTTCAATGATCTGTCGACTGAAAATCTGCGTATTGATGAAGGAAGTGTTTGCAGACTTGTAAAACTTGGCACAGATAAAATTAGGTTGTGATGTTTGATTGAAGCCGTTTTCGACTTTCTCCTCCGTGTTTATGTATATTATGTTTAATATTTATATATTTCTTCCAGGATGCACTTCAAGAGGAAACTCGCCAGAAGTTAGCAGTTCAGTCTCGGCTGCGCCAGTTAGAATCAGATCTTGCCAGTGTTGTGGAGCAGCGGGATGAGTTAGCGGACCAGAAGGAATCTATGGAAAAGCAGATTGCCAGCTTGAATTCGCAGGTGGGCTGGAACTTGGAAAACTCCCGATGTTAAATTGGTTAATTTAGTTCTAACGTCAGGTCGATGAATCTTTTGCATTTGGATTGGCTAATTTATCAGATGTTATAATACAATGTTCAGTTTAAATTTTGGTACCTGGTTAACAGAGGTGATGCCAAAAACTTACCTTGAGTAACTTTACTCTTTTCTTTTTGGTGTAAAATATAGAGAGTTTTTGTCTGTTTCAGCTGACGGAGGCTAAAAAACGTGCCGATGACGTTCCCCTTGAACAACTGGAAGAATTGAAGAAAAAGTCGGCCAGAGACATCGAAGCACTACAGAAACAGTTGGAGGAGATGGACCAGTCTAGAGAGCGCGCAGAACGATCCAAAAAGAAGTTCCAGCAAGAAGTATGCCGATCAAGTCACAGTTTTCAATTGTGTGTATTTTGCTTAATTTTTGTTTGCTGTTTTGTGGAAGCTTAGTTTTTCTTTCTTTCTTTTAATTTTAATTTGAGTTGATATTATTTCGTCTGTTTTAGCTGGAAGATCTTAGCGTTGAACTGGAGAATGTTCGAACGTCCTACCGCGAGATGGAGAAAAAGCAACGGAAATTTGATCAGCAGATTAACGAAGAAAGAGCGCTGGCGGTGAAGAATGGTCAGGAACGAGACAGCATTGCCCAGGAAGCCAGAGAGAAAGAAACCAAGGTTTGTGGAATTCACGTAGTTTTTTTGGGAGAATTTGTTTGCTGAATTGTGATGTTCGTGTTTGCTTTTGGAATAATAGTCGAGTTGTTAACTTTGCTTTTAATTCTGTAAGTGCTTATGGTTGTTTCTGAGTAAATACCAAAACGCTTGATTCCTGCGTTGAGAGAGCAAGCTAGTGTCACTCTCCGAGAGATTGTTTGCTGGATCTCAAATTCTGAATTTCTTTTGCACCTTCAACTTTTACGTCGGTTGTGTGTTCATTTTAGGTGCTGTCTTTGACAAAAGATTTGGAAGATATGCAGGACAGAATGGAAGAATCAGAAAGACTACGAAAAACCCTTCAGATTGAGCTGGATGAAATCATGTCCACAAAAGATGATGTTGGCAAAAATGTAATTAATGCTTATAGTTTCTGATTAGGACAGTTTTTGTGACGTCAAGACTTTCGTCTCAATTCTATAACTATACATCCTCTGTAAGCTGAAAGTTTCCTTTAAATTCAGAGTACGTAGTCCTCTTCGTGTTTTGAGGTTTTTATTCCATACTGCATTTACCGTATACGTATGTATGTTTACGCAAGATATTAACCTAGCTAACAGGGATCGACCGGATCCAAAAATTTGCCGGATCCGGATCTATATCCTTCAAGAAAGATATATACATGTAATTTTTAAAATTCTTCTTGAATATTTTAAGGCATATTAAGGGGTTTCTTATGGTTTCGGTAATGTTTGTAGTGCTGTAAACAAATTAATTTAACATATTTGAACTATTTATCCATGTTTTAATGCTGCAAACTTCAAT
This sequence comes from Trissonchulus latispiculum, assembly GCA_030248195.1. NCBI lineage: Eukaryota > Metazoa > Nematoda > Enoplea > Enoplida > Ironidae > Trissonchulus > Trissonchulus latispiculum. The sequence goes on along the minus strand of JASAND010023368.1, from coordinate 21,628 downwards.
TTAACAAATACTAGTTCTTAGCTTGAAAGAAACTAAGAAAATTGAAATTTTCTAAGCGAAGGTTTCGAACGTGTGGGCATCATACAAATTATATGGAATTATTGGACTGTAAAAATTTTAAAAAGATTAGCGTAGGTAAACCAGTTAGAATTACAGGGTTGGGAGTCTCGGTCTCGCTCACCCAAAAGTCTCTATCTCTGACCGAGACCGGAAATTTTTGAAACGTCAAATTTCAGCGAAAATTTTAGATCAGTGTTATGAAAATGAACTAACAGGTGCTGATACCGTAGGTTTGTATGTTAAGGTCTCTACTACTGAACCTAAGCCTTAAAACTGAAAAGAAACTAAGTTTAAGCCTAAGATTGCTTGTCTCTGTCTCGGTTCCTCCCAAAATCCGAGACTTGGCTAGTCTCGGTCTCCGTCTCGGTGAAATTTTGGTCTCACCCAATCCTGGTGAGAAACAGATAAAAGGTAATAGTAATGCTACTGAAATTAATTTGTAAATAATTCTAGTTGGAATATAAGCACTTTCAATCTCCAAACAAAGTTTTGACTAAGTTTTATTTGTTGCAATGATTTTTTCAAGCATCGGCAGAAGTCAAAAACATGCGTAAAAACAGATACGAAACTGGAAATTTTAAACACTAAAGACGAAATCACTAGAATGACAGCAGTTAGTCTTGGTTATACTTTGTTGTCGTATTTACGAAATGCCAGCAATCATAGAACCTTTAAAATTTCTTGGTTTATTTTGCTCGGAATTAACGAAAAACTTACACTGAACTTAAGTTCCACAACAGAGTTTCTGTATGTTAACAAGGGAAGGGTATTTGAAAAATTCAAAAGGTACGTTTAGCTAAATGCTGTACTGACCGGTAAAAACATGCTATTATCGGCATTATTAAAATGCAGAACAAAATTCCTAATTCAAACTAAATTTCAGCGTTAAAATTTGAAAAACTTACGTGATGTTAAAAATCCTTAAACCTTGTTTAAATTTCTATAGTTATCTGAACATAGTAGACATTGTAGATCGGTTTCACACACCCCATCAGTTTGTAAAAATGTAATTATATATACATAAAGTAATTTAAACATAAAGCATTAGAGCGGCTGACGAATTATTAAAATCCACTGAATCAGGTTTAGTCGAATGCAGTGGTCTGGGGGCGGTAGCCCCCAGTAAAAGCCAAACTCTTTGGACCAATACGTAGCTTCCAGAAATTAATTTAGTAGAGCAATCCTGGCATTTATTTCTTAGTTTCTGCAACAAATTTTTTGATTCGTTAAATGAAAAAACTGATCCGGATGGGTTTGCTGCTGGATCCGGATCTGCAATATCCGGTCAGATGTGGATCCGGATATCCGGTCGATTTCCACTATCTAACCTCCCGATTGATTCCTGCTACAGCTAAAAGCTTTTCTTGACTGGACAGAACTAATTAATTGATGGTCAGTGGAAGAAATAACCGTATCTCTTGGCTTTATTTAGTCTCTAAACTTACTTTGCAGAAATAAATTTAATATTTTAGGTTCATGATTTGGAGAAGCATAAGCGCCAGCTCGAGGAAGATTTGGTCGAACAAAAGCAAAAGATGGAAGAGATGGAGGACGAATTGCAGTTGAAGGATGACCAGCTGCTTAGACTGGAAGTTAATCTGCAAGCCTTGAAGGCGGATTATGAAAAGAATATTGGCCAGCGTGATTCTGAAGCTGAGGATAAACGTAGAGCTTTGCTCAAGCAGGTAACTACATCTAGATAATACAAAGCATGGATTCACGTGTTACAGATTCATAATAACAGATACACATAGAAAAGCTAAAGCGTCAGTAATACAGTTGTTGTACCAAATGAGCGGTTGAAAAAATAAATTTCAGGAAATTTTTTATAAAGTATTGTTAGGTATATTATCGTATATCGTGTTCTATAACAACAGTCTTATCCTTATCCGAATGATTTGTGTAGCTGAATATAACATAATTTGGGTTGTGTTAATTTTAGATACGTGATTTGGAGGAAGAGCTGGAGGGTGAACGAAGATTCAAGCAGCAGGCAGTTGGATCCAGAAAAAAACTGGAAGCAACGGTGCAGGATCTAGAACAGCAGTTGGATCTCGCCAATAAGATAAAGGAAGATCTTGGAAAACAGTTGAAAAAGTTTACTGTAAGCTTACAACCACGTATATACGTAGTGGATTTTATGTCTGTAGAATAATGTTGCCTCATGCAATTATTTCTGGTGGTTTTTTAATGCTTTCATTGTTTATGAATGTTCTCTGTAATAATCTGTTCCATGCATAAGGTAGGTAATTTATTTTAACAGTGTTAAAAGTCGAAGTCAAGAAAGGAAGTTTAATTTACTCAGTCCGATTTAGTCCCTATTATGTCTAATTTTTCTCTATTAATTATTTGTTTTGATCACTGTTTAGTCCCAGCTGAAGGATTTCCAGCGAGAGGCAGAGGAAGCCCGTCAGGCTAAGGATGAGCAGCAGGCCAAGGCCTATGAGAATGAACGAAAGCTGAGACAGTTGGAGCAGGAACGGGCGGCCATTCTGGATCAGGCTGAAAACAGTGAACGAGCTCGAAAGCAGGCCGAGGCGGAACGAGATGAACTCTATGATGAATTGCATAAAAATAAAGGGTATTGGGTATACTCTTTTATAGCTGGGTTTTCAGGTGCTTGCTGACATCTTAGGTTTTTGGTTGTGAAACTATTTACGTACATTATTGTGGATATTCAGAGAAGTTTCTCGGTTTACCTATTGCTTTCCAGTTTTAAGATCTTAACCGTTCGCTAAGTTAGTCCGTTTAGTCCCTTCTAATAAATAAATAAATACAATACAGTACGCTCATACTATTTTTTGTTATGTGTATTCGCTCCCATGCAAGCTTGTATCCCAATTTTAGAAGTCTATCAGCGGAAGATCGCCGACGTCTTGAAGGCAGAATTAGCCAATTGGAACAAGAACTGGAAGATGAGCAGGAAAGTGCGGAACTGGCACAGGATAAGATGAGAAAAGCCTATGCTCAGGTATATAGAAACTCTCCAATGTTGTGAACAATCTTGATCACAGATTGATTGCTGTTAATGTGGCCTGATAAAGTTAAAGTTCATAAAACTGATAAAAGTTATGTGGTCACGTTGTCAAACGTGTTGGACGCCAACTCAAATAATTTACTCTGACCAAAAAAATAGGCTCAGAATTTTGTTTCTGCAATTTAAGCAAGTATAAATTTGAAAAAATTTCTATTTTGCCAACACGAAACGTTTTTCGAACGTATATACTAGTACGAAAACGTTATGTACTTGGCTGAAATTGCGTTGATTTTAGCATATTTCCAATTTTTTACTTTCCTTGGTGCACTCATGTTGTGTAATTTCGGATGTAGCTCCAACGATGAAACTTGAGGGTACTTTTCGATTACAAAAATACAGTTTTTTGGATGGAGTCGTGGTAGAGTGGAAGGGTTTTAGAAAATTTGGGGATAGGGAGAGAGAGATTGTGCAGGACATCCACAACGAATACAACCAAATAGACCGAAAGATCTCTGCGAGCTACTGTATGAATGAATGTAAAATCATCTTTCATTGTTTATTAATTTTTAAGGTTGAGCAGCTGACTACTGATTTATCCCTGGAGCGTCAAATTACTCAGAAGGCGGAAGCTGATCGTCAGAATCTGGAGCGAAATAATAAGGAGCTAAAGGCAAAGGTGGCCGAATTGGAGGCTTCCATGAAGACAAGGGCAAAGGCCCAAATCTCAGCGTTGGAGGCCAAAATTGCCAACCTAGAGGAACAGTTGGACGCAGAGGCTAAGTTAGTACCGCTCTCACTTGTGGGTAGTTCGCAATTAGCAGCGTGTTCTGTGAGGTTCAAGGCTAAGTATTCAGCAGGTCGTGATTTTAATTCCATCCGACTAGTAGATGTGAAACTGTAATCTGTACAGCCACTCTTCCATTTCAATTTTGTCTTGTTTCAGGGAACGCCAGGCTGCTACAAGGGCTGCTCGTCGGGTGGATAAGCGAGTCCAGGATCTGTTGCTCCAGATTGAAGAAGAGCGACGTCAGGCTGAACATCACAAGGAACAGGTGTCTATTTCAACAAATTTTATTTGATCCATTTTCGTTTTAATCAGTTCAGGTAGGTTCCTGTTGAAAGTAGCAACTCCATTGATTCCGTTTTTGTTTTCCTTTGCAGTATTAAGGTTATTCATGTTTTCGTTCTTATTGCAAATTAATTTTAATATTCTTCGTGTATATAATATGTACGGAAACAATCTGAACTGTACTGCCCTTGGTTTTTTTGCTATCAGTGCCATTGCATGAGTTTGTTTGGTTTAGTCTGAGCGAGCAACGGGTAAAATGAAGCGTCTGAAGTCACAGGTAGACGAGCTGGAGGAGGACCTGACCAAGGAACGGAGCAAAGTGAGAAAGCTGCAGCGGGACGTGGACGACCTCACTGAAGCCAATGACCAACTCAGTAGACTTTCTCAGCAGAGTCGCACTACCAGGTCTGTTTCTATTTACACTTGCGTTTATGCGTGCATCTTCTACACAAATTAAGCGAAATATTAAACGACTACAGTCTGATTTCTGCACTGCCTTAATAATATTATGTAGTATCTTTTTGAACCTACATTTTGATAGATATATACATTTAATTCGCAATTAATTCATACTAGAATTTTTAATTCATATTTTAATTTGCATTTTACGGTTTTTGTTTTCTGCTGTTGATTCTTTTAATATTTTCTTTAATCAAGGACTCTGTACTATATCCTTTCCCTTTTCATGCAATTTTTGCTTGGGTAGTAAGTCGCACTTTACCGAAGGTCATGTATCACTACAGCCATATAACATCGTTTAAAATTCTTTTGATTGAGTAGAGTTGATGGTTAAGAGTCTTTGATTTAGGTAGTTTTTGTAATTTAAGTAGTTTTTGATCTCGATTCGTCCTGGGTCTCAGACTCTTGGTCTTAGCAATATTAAAACGTCCAGGTCATAACATTCCGCTTAGATTGAGATCGCTCTTAATCGAAGAATTACCGCTATCACGCCGGCTCTCCGCCTTAATGGTTTCCTGTCCCTGTTTTCTCTGCTTTTAATAGAGGGCGCTGTGCTGAACGACATGAGTGTCATTATATTAGAAAACATCTGTGTGTAGTGCTGCAATTGGACTTTAATGCTGCTTTAATGTATCACTACAACAGCACTGTGCATGCGCTGGGAGTTGAGGAGGGTTGACCCAGTGAGCCAAAAATCAGGATTTTGATGAAACCATTCCAAAAATCCCTCTAACACACAGCAGCCAATGTTAGAAAGCTAGTTGGAGATGAAAACCAGATCGTTTTTGTGCGATTTTCTGCCGATTTTTATCAGCTTGTTTTGCTTTGAAGATCCCGGGAAATGAAAAGCGCCAGTAGGTTTTTGATGAATCTGGAGAGTCGAGGAACTCGCTACGCCTCTTCCACTGGCACCGCTGGCTCTCAGGAAAATGTTTTGGACATGACGGATGGTTCGGTCGGATCTCATGAAGGCTCACTTGCTGATGAGAGTAGGATTTATTAGTACTGTCTGAATTAAAAGTGCAACCTTTATAAAAACTAATGAGTAATGGAATGCCAATGCAAATGTAGCTATCTGTTTTCTTATCGCTATGTTTTGGTATCAGTTCGGACTTCGGCTATTCTTTTGGCTCATTCCTTTGATTGGTCAAAATTATTAGATGCAACATTAAGATCAAACACCCTCCTCCCAAGGCTTCAGCTTCAGTCTAGTTTGACATCAGTTTTATTGTTGCCTGTTTCAACACCGACCTGTGTCCTATTTGACTGGAATAAGCGAGTTTGTTAGGGTTCAATTGATTAGGATCAATCAATTTGACTACCTTATAGCAACAAGTCTTTTTAAGTTGACCTGATGAATTCTGTTTTTAGGCGGAAACTTGCCTGCCAATGGATCAGCCTCAGCTGCAAACGGCGAAACTAAGTCCGAGGATTAACTCCCGTTCGCATGAGTTTCTCTGTGGCTGACTCTTGTTGTCTTGTATTATACGTACTGTTTTGAACTGCGTATGTGCGTGCTCGCCTGCCTGACCTTTGCTGTAAAATTTTTCTTATGTAACTTTGTATCGTACGTATTTGCATTCTCTGTTGTTTTCTGCTCTGCGCCTTTTTTCTTCTATGCCATGAAGTGTATCTACTTTTTTTATGATAAATATGTATTACTTTTGCTGCTGTTTGTTGTGTATTTGTTTTTATGCAAGAAGACGAGCTGGTGAAATTCGGGGACAGTCTGTCACTGTGGTATTTGTGCTTGATTTTGTCATGTCTAATTTGCAAGTTTGATGTCAGTGTTCTTGTTTTTTTGTGTACTTACGTTGTTTTGGCTTTGCTTCAGGTGCTGTCATGTCTTAAATGTTTTTAGCTTTCTTTCTTACCTTTAATCTATGATTTTGTATAAATCTACCATATTTGGAGTGCTTTCACACAATTGGAACTACTGTGTTATTGTTTGCTAATTTTTGAATTGTTTACAGTGCTTTCCAGACATTTTGCGGTTTAGTTTTCGTAATTACAAGCTGCTTAACTGAATCATCCATGGAACGAAAAGCAACTTTATTGTGTAAAATCTTTGCCATTGTTTTTCTAAATTTATATTTCTGGTTTCATGGTGATTTAACATCTTATTTTGTATTTATAAAAATAATATTTGTGGTAATAAAACCGTTGGAGCTTCCGTAATTTGCATTTTCTTGCGTCTTGTATGTACTTTGTTCTTCCGTATGCTACTTGTTGTTTATGGATTTCGCTCATAATATGATTGCCTTTTTCAAAAACGTTACAGTCAAGTTTGCGTACGTATATGCGTATTTCTCATGTGCTTATGTTTTCTGCACATTTTCTGTAACCCGTGCAATTTGCTTGTGTTATCCTAACCATACTTAATTGTTTGAAAAAATATTTACATTAATTTACTTTTGCAGTTGGTTAGAGTAGGGATTTTGCCAAAATAATGTGGCAGGCTTGACCTCAGCTGCAGCATTACACACTTGCAAACTTAAAAGTACTGGTTAATTCTTTGCTAACAAAAGCTTAAAATTCGGCCTTCTTTCACTGACTCTTGCTTTCTTCCCCAAGAATAGGTGTGGACTGGAGTGAAACGTGTGAAAGCGAGCATTAGAATTTGCAAAAATATGTGCAAACGTACAAAAATGTAAGGGGAAAAGTTTTTGTCGCCCAAGATGTGTTGTGCCTGTGGCCACAAGAAGGTTTAAAACAGGTGCCTGTGGTCAAACTGAAACATTTATTTCATTTTCCCTAACTTTAGATTAGTATCTCAAAAACTGTATTTTTCGTGGAAAGCCACGTGTTAAAGCTTTGCTAACACGTTTCTATGATCAGGTTGTCTAGAGTCTAGACCAAATGGCAGCTGACCTTCGGAAGTACTGTATTGTAGTAGCGCTACAAGCTACGATAGAAGGTAACTGCAGGTGGCCGACAACAACCCATTGATCCAGATACAATTCAGTTTAATTATAACCACAAAGTCCGATACCACACAGATATAGTACAGTCTCAACGGCTATCCAGCACAAAAACCAGGCACGCAGGCCAATGATATCTGAATCTGAATCAAATGGGTTAAAACCGAAGCTTGTGTCAATGCCAAGATGGTGTTTCCACCACACTCCACGACTGACGGGCCTAGGTGCTCGGCAGCACAAGCAACCGTCAGAGAAGCTTTTTAGAGTCACCCAGAAAAGAGAGGGAGAGGTCTATTTCATCCCATGACACATTCTTCGGTTTTAACCGTGTAATACACTGACTAGTGTTTGTCCCGCGTACGCTGTTAAACCGACTACTACGAACACTGACATTACACAGAGTGAGACGATTTAATTTATCCAACTTCCCCAAATAGACGCTCTTGTTTATACTTTCATACTGAAGGCTAAAATTTCCATTTAGTAGACGAAAGAGTGGACTGCAATTTTAAAGTTTAAAGTCCAGTTGTAAACGATGCCTTGAAAGCAAATTTGAGACATGCAGTGTCATAAAGTAAAGAGCTGAAGCTAGCCAGACAAGGGGGGTGAAGGTAAACCAGACTACGTATGTTAACGCATTGCAGTACTACAGTATATATCCGCAAACATTGAAAATTGTTAAATTTTGACAAGGTGGACTGTGGCCGTTTCAAGCCTAATACTCCTTTCTAGTGCTGCTCCTCCATACTCCAAATTGAAATTTTTACATAATACAGCCAGGATCTAAGGGTAAACGTGTGCCAAGTTTGCAGAGTTTATACTTTGTAATATTTCTTTAGTGACTCCTTAACCCTCTTCTGTCGAAAACATCTCGGGAAAATAGGCCCAAAATGACCAATTTTACTCTGGCTGTCATTTTTTACTAAGAACACCTAAAGAGATGGGACTACCACCAATCAATAGTGAATTAAATTCTCTCATTTTTGAATAAAGTGTTTTTGGGTCTCCAATGCACCCTAAATAGTTAGAAGCCGTCAAAGTCGGACAAAGTACGAATTTTTGCATAGCACACAATTTGCCGAATTATCCATCCATTCCGCCAAAGGGCAGCCGGGACTTTATTTCGTTAGCAACTATTGAACTTATTACTCCAAATTGTAATGTGAAAGTCGAAGAAAATGGAGCATATGTTCAGAGCGCCTTTGTGCAACCGGTGTCTGCTCTTTGGAACAGATGCCAAAAATCACCACTTGTGCTAAATGGCCGCCGCCGGCATAAAAGGGTTAATATTGTGTGGCTTGTGACTGACAGTGAAAAAGTAAAAACTACTCAAAATCGGCATCATGCTAAAAGTATGATGGAATAATTTATCTCATCGTAAAAGCAATATCATGACTTAGGGTAATTAAAAAACTTGTTCAGAATAATGAGGGTTATCGATTGGACTTCTTTGTATGAATTCGATGAATTTGAATATTTGCCTTTCAACCGAAAGCCAAGTTTTTTATCAATACGCCCCACTCCAGTAGGAGGTTCTCCCGTTAGGAGCAGTGCCAGCTGAATTTTGAATTTTTTAATTTTGCCTGTGGGTGAAAGCTGACACCGAGTAAATGTCTTTACAATTACCCGAGGAGTTTACCAAGGCTGGAGATTTGCCCATCACTGTCTGTGTGATGAACGCACCTCGGCAGCTCCACCCGAAGGCGGCCGCCCCTTAACTCTCGGAAAATTGATGGCAGGGAGGAGAACAACTATACCTGGTGCCGACTGGCGCCAAAATCAGCAGATTCAAGATCGATGTCCTCTGGTCCCCTTGGGACCATTAGTGAGATTTAGCATTTTCGTATACAAGACAGACAGTACATGACAAGTTACACTATAGTCACAGTCTACAGTCAACATTATATAGATTTGGTATTCTTCCTTTTTATTGTGTTTTGTTGTTGTTATTGCTTTCCAATATTCTGAACTTAAGCTTCAAAAGCCATTTTTAGAGTATGTTCATTCCGTCTGCAAAAAAATGTAAAAGACAAAGCAGCAAACAGCTATGAAAAATAGCAGTATAAGTATTTGTTCACGACAAAAGCTTCGCTATGGAGACTTGGCGGCTGATGTAAAACTATAAAGGCTCTCAAATCTGCTTTCCTATTTTGGTATGAATATACCCATGTATTTTGAAGCGATAGATAACGTATTATTTAATTTTAAATTCTAGAGCATAATCTACTAATTAATGATATGTTATTAATTAAACCTTAAAATTTAGCTGGCGAGAAAGAGCAAACATAAACTCAGCAAGATGAGTGAAGAAAAGAGTCAGAGTTGGCGTGATCGTGATTATAAGGTTGTGGCTATGATCCCCAATGAACTCTGCATCGAGATAGTTGACGGCCAGGATCAGGATTTGGTGTCGGAGATGATTTGAGGATGAGCTGATGGAAAACCTTGAGGAATATTGAGGCCAAATAATGATATTTAGATTGAGATCAAGGATGAGCATTTTCGTTGAAGTTCCTTCCAACTTCATGATTCGGCATATCATGAACTGCGACAACTGAGAATTTTGTATAGATCACCAGGGTTTAATGGTAAATGAGATTTGGCGGGGATAGCTTTTAGGCTACACACACAGCCAAAGGTTAAGGTATGATCGGCTGGCAATAGTTCACCCACGTTCAACTTCAAAACTGCAAACTTATGCCCCTTAGTTTTAATGAAACTGTATAATCAACACGCGAGCAGCGCAGTAGAGGAGCAGATATCCAAGCCAATTTTGTGTATCTGACAGCAAGACTTTAACAAAATCTTGCATTGCTTCCTACTGCTGCAGGTAAAACGGGCCAGCGTTTGCGCACATATTTATTTTATTAGGACTTAGGAGACATCTGTGACCTGTGTGCAATATTCGAGCCCAATCGAAAGTGTACAGTAGATTAGGTCTCAAACGAAATGTCAACAAGGCAATTGCCATAATTTCGATGTGGGATGTATGATAATTGATAAGTGTCGTGTTGCACGTGCATGTACTCACTCAATTTGGTTGTTCCGCACACCAAGCACTAGTCTAGCTCTAAACGCCTCACTGACAAGAAAATTCAGACGTGGGTTTTTAGCAGTCTGCAGCAAAATCGATATGAACTCAAACCACCCTTATACACGATATCTAATCCCGTAGAGCAGCAACTTTGCGAGGCTGCTGTGATCGCTGTGGAAAAACAGTAACAACCAACGCATCCAATCTTTTAATGGTTTGAAGAAACCCAGTTACTAACCCCTAAGTTAGGGCGCAACCGGAAAAGCTTATCATTAGTGGACTTGGTATACCTCCCTTAAGGACAGATAGTTTTGCTGGCAAGAGCCCATGGTAAACCAATATGTGCTTAGTCCCTTTCTCAAGGGGATTATATAGTGATTAAAGATTGTGGAGTCGAGATACGAACCTGTGGATCCTCCGTCTAATGTCTTAACCACTCGTCGGGAACTAATATAGATAGTGCGCTGAAACGATTTATGTATGCACAGAAGAAATGTTTGACAGTTTCTTTTTAATTATCATTTGTCAATCCGTAATCATCTTAAGCCGTGCAAACTGCAAATATGCATACAAAAATGAATGACAGCTGGCAAATCAATCTTACGCAGTCAGTGCAGTTAAGCCATGGTGGCAGTAATATAACTTCATTAGTCTGGTACTTTAAATAGCTAAACTACTACAAATGCACAAAGGCATCGAGTCGAGGCAGTTATAAAAGGGCAGTCATACTCATAAGACGTATGTGATATTTATAGAAAACCAAAGTCAGCTTTTCTTTTGTGGCGTCGCATAACCTGGGCTCCAATACAAGAACCGATGGCCATGGCTAAAAATAGACTGAGTCCTGCGGAGAGTCCAAAGATAAGCTTGCTTAGGCAGAACATGTCTGGAGGTTTTGATACTTGATTGTGTATATCGCCTTCTTCCGTTACAGCACCTAAATCATAATGAAATTTTAGTTTAGCTTCATGACACTTGCAAAGTAGTATTATCATAGCTGCAATTATAGTATTTGCATATTTAGATGTAACCTTCAACGGTCTCAAAATTAGAACACGATGTGATCAAAATTTCTAAAATATATACAATCGAGCTAAATATTGTGTATGATTTCGAGTTTATATTCACAACAGTTACCCTTAGCCTAATTATAGTGTCAAATGGCAACCATACATTCATGGTCTTCTAGTCTGCAGAAATGTTTAATTAAAATTATGTTGGTAAATGGCAGTTTGCCAGAAATAGGGTGGGTGCTCGACGAAATAAACTAGATCACTGCTAACGACTGGACGGCAGCTGAGAAATGGCTGGATCCGATACTTTGTTCACGCCTATTCATATCTGCGGAAAAATCCATTCGGACAAAGTCAGACCAGGTCGACCCTTTCCAAATATAGCTGGAACACCACAAACTTTAAACCACTACATTTAGCAAGACTCATTATTTTTCTATTTGGTAATTGAGACGACACAAAGTCGATCGCACCAAACCAAGTGTGTCTAAAATTAGCTAAATAGAACAATGTTAAATATTTCAAATTGGCTAGAGTGTTATACAACTTGGATAGATAGATAGAACACCGGTTGTTAGAATTTGATTCTGTGCTGAATCTCCATTGGATTTTAAATGTACTCCACCAATAATTTATAATGGAGATGGGAACATTAAGGTCGAAATCTCGGGGTGTTACCGAGTTTCAGTGGTGGTGCTGCCTAACGTTTCGACATTTTGTCCGTGATGCGCCATGCGGCAAGCTTATTCTATGGGAAGGGCTTACTCTTCCTTTAATAAACTCTTGTCTCTGCTATTTCTAAAATCATTTCAACGTAGATATCTAAAATTTTAATGTGAACAGTAGCTTGAGGCCAGATATAGTTGGATTTAAACAGTTTCCTGCAATATAACGTCTGCATTTTTGGGTATTGTTACAACTTCAAAGATTCTCTGTGTCTGATTGGCTGTTTTAATCATGCGACCTTAAATTGTATTTTAGCAAAAGTGCATAATTAAAGGAGTAGTACAGTACTACATAACTAATTTCTGTTATGTATGTATTACAGAAAAGGTATGCTCTGTCTGCTATCGGCTAACCTCCCCCACAAATTGCACCCTCTCATCTATGTGAGTACGTGGTTCCGCCCTCGCACCCAAACGCACTCGCATGGCAAGTTTTCGTGCAAATAGTAATTTGCACGAAAACTTGCCATGCAGCACGACTATATAGGCCATGCCATGAATTTCCTATTACTATTTGTACGGAACATTATTTGCACGCGACATATATACCAAGAGTACATTAAACATAAGAGTTTGACAAGTGTACATATATGTTGTCAGCTGCTGAACCATGCTCTGCACGCTAACGGCCCACCCCCTCCCGCAATTGCGTACCTACATAGTGGACATCCCCACAAATCAGTACCCAGTACACAATTGCGTATGTTCACTCGCTTCTACAGTAAGCCTTTTATCGGGACTCCCCTCCGCTAATGTGACCTAGCAGTCGCCCACAGTATCCCTATATACCACCCCCTACCACGTAGTTCCACTAGCACTCGCTTAGTATTTTTGTTTTGTACATCCATAGTTAAACATACAAGATTAAACACCCTCGTCCTCACCGAATTGGGCCCTGTTAACTTCAACTTGTAATTAATTATTCTAAGGAGGTAGCATTTCAGTTTTGACCCCGTACTCATGTAGGGGTGGTAGTAACGGCTAGTACAACTCAGTCAAAGTCTCTCAAACTCACATTAGTGCAGACAAAATATTATATTTACCTTGATCATTATTTCCCATGCTAACAGTTTCAAATTCAATAACTCTAACAGGTCGTGAGCGAACATGGACCACTATCGAAGACGTTCCCTCGTTGTCCTTGACATTTCGTTTTTGTCGACTTCCAGTTTCTCTGAATCGAATATAAATAGGCGGAGTATAGTTCGCAGTAGTGCCAGTTTCCGATATTTCTTCCTCTATAATAACAGAAGATAGATTTTGTGAAATTTCGGTTGCATTAATTTCTATATCCGGATCGGTTTCTGCACGTATTTGTCCTTCCAATTCTTCTGTTTCCCAACTCGTTGCATTGAATCGCAGGCCGGTTTCTAACTTCGTTATGCTGGGAAAGATTACTGACGCTGTTGTAACTTTGCTGAGGTTAAGACTCAGGTCTGTTGGCAATTCCACAGTGTAATAGCTTTCTGTTGTATTTTCTTGACTGAAACTTCCGGTAGCATCAATTGGACTACCTGTATCACCAGTTGAACTTCCTGTAGCATAGACCGATGAATTGCTATTATAGGTAGTGTATGATAAACTGTCGTCACTAGTTGCTTCTGTTTCCACGAGTGGTGGCTGAGGATTATACCCATTAGGAGATAAAGTTTCCATAATTGGACTGGTTAAAGTATCTGTTGAGGTAGTTTCAAGTTGTACCGTACTGGTAGACATCACTGATGACTCAGATATTGGCACCGTTTCTGTAATCTCCCGAGACACCGGGGAGGAATCCATTGTTTCCAAGGGACTGGCTGAAGCGAGACCGGCCATAGTTGATCCTGTGAGTGTCGGATACGTAGAACTGTACATTTCCGTCGAGACACCGTCGGTAAGGAATGGATAGGGTGTTGTCCCATAACTGTATTCTGTAGAGTCGGCCAAAGGCGAAGTTGATGATGATGAATCTGTAAAGTCTGTAGCATACTGTGTATAGCTAGGAAGAGATGACGAAATGTTTGTTTCTGGTGGCTGGTAACTGGTATCTGCCGATATGCTAGTTGTGACTGTAGGCTCGGTATGTGCGGGATAGGAACCTGTACTGTATGTGTCCGTAGGTAGTGGGTCTGTTTCTTCTGTCCCTGTATAAGGATGCGTTTCATAACTGTATCTGGTTGAATCGCTTAATACAGGCAGGCTCGACGATACCAGTGGACTTGAACTATAACTATCAGTAGAAACTGTGCCTGCCCCAGTTGAATTTGGGATGGTTCCGTAGCTGGCTGAATCTGTATTCAATGTATCAGTTGTCTGTGTATACGGCCACGTTCCGTAAGTGTACGCAGTTGAACCGGTTATCACAGACAGTGTACTAGGAGAGATAGGAGCGGTTACTTTGGAATGCTGGGAGTAAGATGACAGCGCGACGGTTTCATTTGCATTCGGCCACGTTCCGTAACTGTACGCCGCAGGGCTTGTTGCCGATGTACTGTGGACTGAAGACGATGGATGAGAAAGAACACTGTAGCTGTCACTGATCGTTTGAGTTGCATCGGTATGGTAACTGTACGGAGTTGAACTGATTTCTATTGGAGACGTATTTGGAGGGCCAGTTGCAGAAAGGGTTGGTTGTGTTTGCACCGGATACGTGTGCGCTTCAGTTTCCGTGATTACAGTATCTGTGGTACTTATGTAAGGCGTCGTTTCGTGACCAGACACCGAGTCTGTGAAAGAATCTGTGATTTGTCCGAATAGAGTAGTTCTATTAGAAACTCCTGTTCCCGTTATTTCGTTGCCTGTTTGGATCGTAGTATGGGGTTCTGTTGTTGTAAAATGCATTTCAGTACTGATTTTGTCAGTCGAAGGCTCAGCAATAACTGTACTGGCGAGAGGGACCTGCTGGTATCCTACTGTTGGTGGTGTTGGCAGAGGAGAGATTTCAGTGGTTTCGGTTTCTGGAACAGTTGAGTCAGTATCACTATATGGCGGCGTTACGGACGGCGGCTGTGGAGATGGTTTCTCGGTAACTATAGTTTGTTCAGATGTGAACGGAGGATATAGTGTTTCCGTTGTGTAGTAGTAGGGTGTGGCCGTTGTCGTTTCTGTTGGCTGGGTGGTAAATTCATAGTCTGTAGTGTAGGTGGGTGGGGTAGTCAATCTTTCTGTGATCGGAGTTGACTTGACATAGTCTGTGGACGTGCTCCCTTCTAAATTGAATTGTGTTGGTGTTGGGGGGAGTGAGACAGTTTGCAGTGTTGTGTAATCTGGTATCGGTGGAGTTACAGGAATTGTTGTGACTGACGTGGGAGCTACGGTTGGTGTCGGTGGATAAGGTGGTATTGTTGTGACTGGCAAGGAATAGCTGGTTCTGACGGTTCCTGTTGTCGTTGCTTCTGAAGAGACTGGAATTGTGACTTCTATTGATTCTGCTGTACCAGTTGTTGTGTCAAGGGAAGGTGGGAACGGCAAGTATCCATTGGAAGGTGGAGGTGGATTAATTGTGGCCAATGGTGAAGTCTGCATTGTGGATGAGGGCGGAGTGGCCGCGGGTGACTGTGGCATTGCTTCAGTAGATAACTCTGTGGTGGTAGTAGATTGTACTGTAGGCCAGGTATCGGCTGCGTAGGTATCACGTACAGTACTCTCTGTAGTAATATCTAGCTGGTACTCAGTAGAAAACTCCGCTGGGATTGTTGAAAGAGTTCCTATTTGTAGGCTAGTTAACTGTTCAGTTACTAGTCCAGTGGGTGTGCTTTCCAAGGCAGTAGGCGCAGTTGATTCTGAGACTGGAAATTTTGGAGAAGGAATGGCGTTAGATGGATCTATGTTTCGGTCACTGGTTATGTGACTCACAACTGGTCTGGGTTTGGTAGTAATGACTTCAGTGGTTCCTTCAGTTGCTGAAGGTAGAGATGTAGTCAAGTCCAAGCCATTCGAGGTAGCGGATGACTTTTCTTCCTTGCCAGATGTTCCCTCAGACTGCATCGGTGTGACAAAGTTGGTAGAAGTCGGCACAGTACCTAAATGAAAGCACGTACACAAAGAAAACTGAAACGTAGTAGGTTAACTGAAATTTAAGAAAGAATTATGTTTCTTCTGACAGCTTCGATATTACTGTAGTTATATGTAATTCATAACTATCTTCATAAATTGTAATATTTCGATGAAGTAATTTTACACAAATCTAGACGTAATGAAAAGCAAAAGAATGCAGTATTACCTGATATTGTCTCGGTTGATGGCTGAACAGAAATCGTAGTTACTCCTCCTTCCTCGACCATAGCTGAATTCATTCCTGGCTCTGATAGAGCAGAGCACTTAGGTGGAACCTAAAATATAAAAGCGTTAATCAGATCAGCTCAACATGTTCCAATGACAACAGGGAGAACGAAATGTGTGATTGATCTATATCCTAATCCTGTTTCCGAACTGTTTGACTGTACTCTTCAACTGAATGTCAAACATAGTGAAAAACTTGATTTCAACAAATTGTTGAGTACCTTATCTATTGGACAGTCGTCGCCATCTGCTGTGCAAATTTGAACCTGACATTCAAAGAATATAACAGATTCTTCAGCAAACTTATAAGCTTCATGATGAGCCACTGCCACCTGATTCGATACATATCGCGGATGATCCAGAAGTACTGAATCTTGAGAACATCTAGCAAACAAAAGTAAGCAAACTTGATCAAAATTTAGAAATTTATGATTGATTGCAAAGCATGCTTCACGTTCTTCTCGCGCAGTAAACTATTAACCGTTTACATCGCAAAAGGTCTGGCTACTACTTTCTGGGGCCGGTTCTATAGAACTTTGCAAGTACTCGACTCGACAGCTTGATCCATCTAATTGTCGTGTATAGTGCCTCAAGTGTACCATAAAACCCTCGTAGTCGAGTAGCTAATAGTACTCGACTTGCGAGCCTAGCTTCTAGCAAGTTTGAACACTAGCAGATAAATCGGGTTCCATGAAACTTTCGTCTTACCTTGCTAGAACGCTATTAGCATCCGCCTCGTTCTCTAAGTCTATTTTGACTAGAGAAGTAATAATTAAAGTTTGATAACTTTCCATTTTTTATCAAAATCGACTCAAAACCAAAAGACGCAAGTTTTTGAATCTTTTTTCGGATGTCTGCCAATTTTGCAAAGTTTCATTGAGATTTGAATTTTATGCGATTTTTTGCGTGATTATGTGTATTTCCTTGCGAACTAACTCGCACTCGCAGTGCCAGTACTCGCACTAGCACTGCTATATAGTTTGTCGAGTCGCCGCACTGATTTGGTCGAGTCAAGCGAAAACTTATATGGTACACTTGACTCGACTAGTAATAGCACGCTAGTCGAAGTTTTATGGAATCGCCCCCTGGACTCCTCAAATATGCATAACAAGCAGAGGGATCTGATCTAACACTGAAGAAAGCTGCGTTAAAGATAAGTTAAAGAAATTTTTAATATTTTGAATCTTATAGGCAGCAAAAATAATGGATTTGAGTTATGGGTCTCAGAGTTTAGGTTGACTGTCACTAATGACATACTAAAAACTGATGCTAACTGATGCTTAATGCTTAACCATTAATTAAGTTTATTCACCGATTCACTTGAATTAACTTGAAAACATATCATTCCAAGTCTGAGTATCTCACTAAAGTAGAATTCTTTATATATTCTGGCAAATATGTGAATAACCTGTCTCCGACAGACCTTGCATTGGATCTGTGTCTATTCCTGTAGATATCCTAGTCTAACAATTATAATTTTCAACAACAAAAACATCAAAATTTTCAAATTACAGCTTTACAACTGCACTCAATTTTGCAAGACTTTTCAACTTTCCTGTCTTAGTATTTGGCCTTCCCTCCAACTCCTTCCTACAGCCAAAGTTTTTTTACGTTTTTAAGGAACATTATCAAAAATGGAAACGTTAAAACGAAAGAAATGTTGTTTCTTTTATCGTTTCTAAACGACAAGAACAAACGTTCATTCAGTTCCAGTTTAACGTTTGAAAAACAGTGGCAGCTTCCGAGTTGGAGCCAGATTTCATAGCTTCTCTAAGTTGAACTGGGAACTTTTTCGTAACTCCTATGAGCGATTCATGCATATACACCTAAGCTGTAGCGTTGACCACTTTTTAAACCAAAAAACTTCTTGCTCTGTCTGCAGCTGAGCTGAATGTGCAAGAAAAAATAGCTTTCTGAGAAACAACTAAACGTTTCCAAACGTTAAAACAGGAAACGATTTTGAAAACGATAAAACGTTTATAGTTTTGATAATGTTCCTAAGCCCTTTACGAGGGGGGTTTGTAGTTTTCCGCCATCTTAGTATTGATCTGCGGGGGCAGCCTCAATCGCCGAAGGCTAAATTTAACTTAATTGAAATAATATAGATAATAACACTTGTATAGATTTGATGTACCGAGTGGCACGATGGAAATGGCTTAGAGAAAGACGCCCGAACCCTGTGTTCTGTTTGTAGTTGTACCTCTTGTAGAATGAGAGTATAATACATATGCAAAAATATATATTGCAAATCTTTGGGTGAGGGCGGGTCCGGTGAAACAAATAATTTGTTACCCTTTATCATCCACAATAGTGAGTTCTTTTCCAGCGCCAGACAACGCAGTGCAGCTTCGAATCCAAAGAAATTGGTTTTCTAAAGATTAAGATAATAATTGAAATTAATTGGATTGAATTGATTTTGGACGGCTGAACCGCCGTTACAAAATATTCTCCAGCCAATTTCACCATATAAAATTTGCCTCAACGTCGATCAATGAAAATCAGATTTCGTTATCGTTTTCAATCCATACTTCCACACATCAACGCAAACTTTTTTGTATGACTATTGATATTCCTTATGAAATTTGTTCCTGCATGCAATCATGCATATGATTCATCCTGCTGATTGCACCGTAGTACAATAAATTTGAGCAGATTCGAGCTAGGGCGTCCGATTGGCTAGTGTTCAAATTTCTGAATGGACCACCAGTTATGAGCAATTTACCTGCTAAGTTCTGGCAAGACCAAACATGTACCACTTCTTGACCTAACTTCACATATGTTAGCTCGGGACCATTTTGATCATCTTCA
Source organism: Trissonchulus latispiculum (assembly GCA_030248195.1). Taxonomy (NCBI): domain Eukaryota; kingdom Metazoa; phylum Nematoda; class Enoplea; order Enoplida; family Ironidae; genus Trissonchulus; species Trissonchulus latispiculum. The sequence continues at coordinate 2,302 of JASAND010023368.1, read as the reverse complement.
TGCAAGGTGTAGACACAGCCAACAATACCACCACTTTCAGAGATTTCCGTTGTAGCTAATGTACTAAAATAGAACGCTATTTTTATTTTGAAATATTGTCAGCTGACATGTGCAGGAGGTAACGTTTCGGGTGGCTAAGTCGAAAAACAGTATCTTTGGGTTTTTATCCGACTTTTGCGGAATACAGTAGCAATTTAACGAATGAAGAATCTGTGGTCAGAAGTCTTCCCACATATCTAAAGTAGGAATATGGCAGTTTAAAATTAGCCATGACAACGCTGACATTTTTCAAAAACTGGCGATTTTGCCAAATTAAATACTATGACTTGCAATAAAACATCCGTTCCACAAAAATTCTGGGAATTTCGTCATTTCTTCAAAATGCCTGTAAGAGATTGTCCGAACCTAACTACATAATTTTTTTACATCGTTAAAAAGATCTTGCTCTACGCAATATAATGATATAAAAATTATTGCTGTACGATTATGTCTGCTCAAGTTATAGTATTTAATCTGGCAAAATCGCCCGTTTTTGAACAATGTCAGCGTTGTATGTTTACACGCTGAGAAGCCCCCGCCCCGAAATTTTTGCCTTAATGTTTCGACCACATTGCAAGCTTATTCTAGGAAGAGCTGAGTGTCTTACTCTTTCTATTATAAACTCCTGGTACAATATGTGCAAAAACCGTGTACCTAACCTAAATTGTAAAGAATTTGTTAATGTTGCTGCAGTTTGCAATGCATCGTAATGACAGACCAAGCGATAAGCTCTGTCTATTTGAGTGATCACCATAGGATGAAAGCTGACTACAACAGTCACTGTGAAAATGTTTCCACCAGATTCGCTCTGAAATAGGAATTAATAAGAATAATAAAAATTAGAACTGATATTAGAAATTTATGCCATTAGAATTTTCATTTCAGTTTTCCAAGTTACAAGTTACAAATTCATTCCTGTAATTCCAGAAATTCAGAGTGAAAAAATATATTTATTTTACATTTATCCCGACATGCTGAATCTTGGAAGCTATTGCTGTATAAAAGAAAAGTAATCTATAAACGTGTTCGATGCAAACATTTCAACGCTGAAATACTAAAATCCATCAATTTTGGATCATCAACAATAAATATATCACCTGCGCGTTTTGAACAGGATTAACTATAATATCTTACATCAGTGGATGAGCTCATTCCACAGTCGCCAAGATTTATCGTAAAGACCTGATTAGAGACCTGAGTAACCATTTGTTTTGAGCATCCTAATTCTGATAAGTGATCCCGAACATAAATTCTTCCAGGGAAATGAAGCGGCACTTTTGTCTCAGCCACAATTCGAATGGACTCTTCGTTGCAGTGAAGTTGAACTCCTAAAGTTACCATAACTTGTATAATGTATGTTTGTAATAGTATGTATGTATATGTGCATCGAATTTAATGTCATAAAAATACTGGGTGTCAGACTCAGGCAGCAATGGTTGATGAATCCAATTCATCACTGAATGGTTAAATTGGCACGACTTATATTTTTATAAAATACATATTTATATTGATTGTATAGTGCAGTAAAAATGGCAGCTAATCCAGAGACTACAGTTCGAGTATATGCGTACATGTGTATGTATAAAGAAGGCTGGCCGGCCATGCGCAAAACAGTTAAGACTGTAGACCTTGTAGCGATATCACTAGCTACTTTTGTACTACTTACTTTTAACTCCATTTTCAATGACAGCAGTGAGTGAATACTTCAACAATATCTGAAATACTTAAAGCTGGAACTTTGACAACACGCAATCTACAATAAATCATTTAACCCTTTCCCACATAAACATAACATTGCAAATTATAAAGGGGGGAATCAATGGACGGGTTCTGGTCAATGCAAAAACTATTAGCCTAGTCCAATGATAGATCTCCGGTGCTTTCTTCCAACACACTGCTGCTACTTCCTGGAAAAAACTCTCAAATTCGTTTTCAATCCTGTTATCTCTTCGAAAACATCCAGTCAGACTGATGCTAAAATTTGACCAATGCTGTGCCATGCTGTATTTAATTTGGAGCTTCCTGTAGCTTTCTTCGAAATATCTGCGGCAGTGAAGATCGCCTCAATTTTAGTGCTGGGCCATGGCCAGTCCAGCAAATGGCCGGGCATTGGCCGGCCAATGGCTGAAGCCAATTGGCCGTTGGCCCAGAATTTCCGGGCCAATTGGCTTGGCCGACCATTGGCCGTTGGCCGTCATTCGTTGGCCTATAGCTTTGACGCTTTCACGTCTACGCTTGCAGACAACTGGTTTTCTTGTGTACT
>JASAND010023367.1:0-12789 GCA_030248195.1 Trissonchulus latispiculum | reverse complement strand
CACATGGGCTGGACTTGCTATTAATTCGAATGTGCTGTACATATTCCACAGCAATACTAGTAAGCGTTCCTGTCGGAACAAGAGTATTATCCGTGGCTGCTGATCTTAGTTTCATATCAGGTGAAAATGCAATGAAAAATCCGTCATTCTGAGCAAACATGAAGTCATTCAAATACTTTACTGGCTCTCTCAGTTCTAGGAATAGTCCTGAAATTTGATCAATGGCAAAAATAGCTAGAATAAAAACTAATGAAAATATTAAGTCAGTGTGGAACTAACCCCCTTTCTTAATGTTGGACCCGCTTAGATCTAAGTAGTTAGTATTAAATGGATGGATTAAATGGATTGCTATTAATGAATTATAATATCATAATAGAGCTCATCAGACATTTGTCGCCTAGCTGGCCCAAAAATGAAAACGAAAAAGTTTCTTCCTCCACGAATCCCGGTATGTTCGGTCTTGTCGGAACTTACTAGAGGATATGTATCAGAGGGACAACGGAATGGGTATGGTCTCCACTAGTTTCACAAAGCTGATTTTTGTTTTTTCTCAAAATGCAGGATCCCAGACCTTTACGTACAGACACGTGCAGGACTCGAATTTTGGGGAGTGGAGAGGAGCCCTTCGAAATCGGATTTTTCCGGTACCTAATTAACAGGAAAACCTAATTATAGACGTGAACGACCCATCTGAGGGGAGGGGAAGAGTTCCCAACCTTCCCCGATCCCCGAGCACACGTATGACTGCAATGCAGGAACATCTTAATATGCTTACCAGCACTGGTTCCAGTCATCTTCTGTATGAAACCACCAAACATAACATACTGGCTAAGCGTTTTTCTTTCTTCCATGCAGCAGTCACTTGCATTCATGTCCTTGCTATCGTCGCTACGACAAGAAACCACAAGGTCAGAACAAGTAAAGGAAACTGTTTCGAGAATTTGACTGATGGTGACATTCTGTTGCTGCAAATATTTGTCTACTTTAGCAGCCATTGTTAGAATGCTAACGTCGTTAATGACTTCTTCACTATGGAAATAGTTGAAAAAGTGTCGTCCCGGAAATATAATTCCCATCATTTTATCAAGTATATACAGATCATTTGGACTGAACCATTCTGCTGTATTGAAATAGTCTTCAATTGAATTCGTAGCATATCTGTAAGTAAAACCATTGTCATTTGTTGTCTATACACAAATTTTGCCGATGGATCAATTGTAGATATGTAAATTATGTAAATCACATCATGTTTGCACGTGTGATTGTGGTAGATGTTTTTTTGTTTTCAGCAGACAGCTGCAAAACAAACTCTGAATTTTCGTGTCAACATGCGGGAACACTAGGATTAATGTTGGGTAAGCACAGCAGCAAACTCCACTGTGTACATGCATGTGCCGCACGACATTTACCATGCACCGTACCACCAAATCACGGCAACTCACATATCTAATTTGAGACCTAATCTCCAGTTGCATCCGACTAGGCTTAACTTTTGCACACATATGTCTCCTAATACTATAAATACCGCTTTCTCCCGAGTGGCATCATGAAAACTCAGCATTCGAGAAGAGCGAGCAGAACTCAGAGAAGAGCGTTCCTTGTATTTAATCTAGAAGCAATATTCCTGCAATCCCATGTACCAGCGTGCTCCCTTCCTGATGATGCACCGTCCATCTAGGATACGCTTGAGTGGCTTATGGTCTCTAACAAAAGTAAAAAATGCCAACGGGCGGGAATGCTGGCTTCCCGTTCTGCTGTCGAATAACTGCGTTATGCTCCTTTCCCTGTCCTATCAGCTGCGACAGTAGTGCGCCAATGCCAGCTGTACCAGCGTCAGTATGAACCATAAAGGGCTGATAACAAATTGGATAAGTTAATATTGGAGCATTGCAAAGCTTATCCTTCAAGATGACAAACGATTGCTGACGGTCTATGCTCCGAAAAAACTGACTTCCTTTTGGGCGAAGTCTAGTAAGTGGCGAAGCTAATGGCGCGAAAGACTTTCCGAATCTGCTATAATGTCCTCATATTCCCATGAAGTGTTCCTGCTGTTTCACCGCCTGGAAAGTTTCCATCATTACAATTCATACAATTCACTTCTCTGGAACAGGCCTAGGATTTCGGCTGCATGGCGCTTTTGATTGGTCTACAGAGTTGTTGTTGAAGAGTGTCAAATGCTGATCCTGGTACACTGTCGTCTTGGGTTGCCGATCGTCCATATGAACCGTCCTTTTGCTGGTGTCCACAGCCCAGCTTTCTTGGGATTGGCAAGTCTGATATCTTGTGAGGGTATGATCTTAGTGCAGTTAACGCTTACGTTAAGTGAATTCAGTCCGATATGTCCAGAATCTGTATGGCGCTATTAAATTTGGATTCAGTAAGGTGATTTGTACACACCGTTCCCTTCGTCTGTCTTTTGATCAGCTACCCTGCCATATAGTTTACCTCTGAGGACAGTTTACCGTTTTAGACCTCGCCGACAGACAGGGCCATAGGTTAACGAGGGGGGTATTGGGGGGGTCCAAGCCCCCCCCCCCCAACCCGGACAAGGTACAAGCCCTATCGCCGTCGGGGACAAGGGGTAACCAAAAACAGCTGGCAAAAATCAGTTTTTACAGTAAAATTTCAAAAAATATCCGGCTTCGCCGGAATTTTTTAATTACAATGTTTAATTTTTCGAGAAAATCGGGCAAAATTTTGAACTTTTCCAAAAATTGAAGATTTTTTGCAAATTTTGACAAAGATTGCTAATTTTAATAAAATTAGCGTTAATTTTTCGAAAAATTTTACAAATGTTTTCTTGAGGTACAAGCCCCCCTGAAAATATTTGTTCAAGGGACAAGCCCCCTCAAAATGTTTTGAGGACAAGCCCCCCAGGATCCCATCCTATGTTAATGTATGGACAGGACACATTCCTGAAAAAGTTTATGACAGGAGCAGTGGTTTCGGCCAGTGTTGGATGTCCGACGTCCATCCTGATTGAGGCTGTCCGATCTGAGAAACACATTCTGCTTTATCGCTACTTCGTTTTCCTCTGCGAAGTGAACGTCTCAAAGTTGGCAAACAAAGTTTGGCAGGATGACTGGGTTGGTCTAAGCTATCACGAAAATTCATTCCCAGATTTTCATTACCAGCTAGTCTTGTCACACCAGGAAGGTCCCCAAGGCCATCAGTACAATGCTTTCCTGTAGCGGAAGCTTACCAGTTTCGGTAACCGCCTTGTCCTAATCATTGATCGGTCTGAGTAAGTGGTCCATTCCGCCCAACCGACAGTGGTGATTCCGATCGTACCTATGTTGAGCGAAGTCGTGGTGGTTTACATCTGAACCGCTGTGAGATCTATAAGCTACTTGCCTCATGCAAATCCGTGACCTCTGCCTTGGCTGCATTTCCACATCGTATGTTCGCAACTGGTTTAACTGCTCCGCTGTTAAAAACTTACCTGTGTCCACAGAAATGTGTTTGCAAAGTTTTAACACTCTTGCATTTCCACAAGTACTTCAGAGCTTCCAAAAGACCACTCAGAGATTTGAAAAAACGAAAGATTTTTCCAGTTTGGATTTCAAAAAACCTCGCTGATCATGAAATCAACTTTTAACAATGATATGTTTCCCACTTGCGTAAAAAATTGGCGTTTACCCCTGAAGAAGTTTACTGGAGACCCCCAGGTTTACTCCCCTTATGGCTTACTGATTCTAGCAGCAATTCAGCAATGTCCCTTTTACATACTGAAGGTTTGAGTACCTTGCATTAGGATTAACAATCAAATAAGGCAGCTGAAGCTGAGACACTGATTTTGTAAAGCTGTGAGTTACCAACACTTCGTTAAAATAGATTTGGTCGATGCCTCTGTTGGATATGATGGCCATGCTTAGCGCTGTCATAAAAAGACCGATCCCAAATAGTCGTCCAACAATTCCCTGTTGCTGGAGAATTTCCCTGACACCATGAATTACCGACCTCTCTTCCCATAGTTGCAGTAAAGACATTTGATAATAGCAGAAAACAGTGCAGCGATTGGGGGCACAATATACGATCGTTAGCCCGGTAATTTCTTCTGTTGCCGATATCAGCAAGCATCACCCGACATCATCTCAAAGTCAGTTTGCCAAACACTACTGCAATCCAATGATGCTTGATGAGACATTATGTTTTAATGTTACAGTTATTAGATCGTTCTCTATTTGTTAAATTGGTTTGACGAAAGTGATTTCAACTTTCGCTAAACATGCACTACAAACACTTGAATTAATTAGATCTGCCCATCCAAATCAGTCCATAAAACCGGTGGAGCAACAAAATATAGGCAGATTAAACAAGTGTATTAACTCAAGCACAAATTCAACAGTAACTCTATACTGTACACGATATCTCATGTGCACAAATAGTTCATTGCGACAATGTTGCATCTATCCATTCAGTTTCAGCTTAAACCTTTAGCACTAGCGTTTAGATAACAAATCAAAAAACGGATTCATCGAAATTAAAACTAAGCCCAAATAACTGAACATACCTTGTGAAATTGAACCAAAGAATGTGCTGTAAAGTATGCGTTCGACCTTGATTCTAAAATCTTCGATTTTGCCGAATAGCTGCGTACATATGTAATGGAAAAGGCAAAATAAAAGCCCAAAAATGACCAAGAAAAGCTCAGCTTGTAGTAGATTGTGATTCTTGATGGAATTGATCTAAGTTTCTAATGCACTGGTTATGAGTGGCGTGCTTGTGAAATCTTGATGTGACCTGTGGAACTCCAAGCATTGTATAAAGTAACTGTCCTGTAATCACCAGAGTTGCCAGTCAGTGTGAAACCCCCCAGAAACCCGTCATTAGGGACATAGGTTCTAGTGTAAATAGGAAGAATAAGACTGGAAGTAGTACTACTCTCACGCAAATGACACGAAAATGGAATAGAAACTCAGTGGAACATAGTCTAAGGAAGCTTAGGTAGGTTATCAGTCAGTAATGGAGGGGTCGTTACCCTTCCTGGGTCAGCAATAGGCCCTAATACGGTTTTTCGTATAATGGAGGAGTCGTTACTCTTCCCAGGCCAGGAACAAGGCCACACACAATCAGGAAATCGCTTAGAAACTGGTTAAAAATAGCTGAAAAGCATCAAGGAAAATAAGTTCGACGAAAGAAGTTGTTTAATAACCAGCAATTTAACAAGAAACTTCGAGTTTTTACGCAGTTAATAAGTGCGAATATTGGAAGATGGGTCAAAATAAGGCCATAATTCGCCCATTAGGGGCACGGAATGGTGTTAATTAGTGTTCATAGGTACTAATTAGGTATAATCTGCATTATTTAGGTAATAATTAGTTAGTGTGTGCAATTTTTGGTCAAAACATAAGTTAGGCTCATCTGAAAGGCAATTCTCTGCTGATTCTAAAACTCCAAACCCGGTCACCTAACTCCCAATATTGCGAAAGTTATAAGTGAAAGAAGTTTTGATTAAGTTACATTTTAATTTTGCAATATTGGCCTTAAGTGACCTTATAACAATGCGTAACTATGTGTGAGGTTACGCCCATTCATGTTTCCATTCATTCCTTTGAGCCTCTGCTGGCTCTCTCCCAGCAGAGACTTGCCTCGCAGAGAGGAACTTAACACACACATTAGGTGTGAAATTACGTTCGGAGGGGGCTTAGCTCCCTCCCCAATAATTTTAAAGAAGTAAGAATAGTTAGTCTTAGGTTACGTAGATTAATAATATTTAACTTGTATTCTCCGGAAAATTACGTAGTTATTGGTATGCATATTTTTTACGCAACAATTGCCCTTCCGTTTCTTTTCCAGCGAGACTTAGAGTCTTGGGGAGGAAGGACAATTGTTGCTGGGATAGACGAGCGGCTTCCCTTGTCTACGGCCGAAAGGTCAAGCCCAAGAAGAAAGAAAGGGGCTAGGAGATAAGGGAATGCCTAAAAATAATAAACATAAATTTTACTAAATAACGCGGCCAAGTTGGCAATTAATATTTATTTTTCCATATTCGGCCCCGAGTGGCCTTTATTTCGTACAATTTTGTTTTTCAACTCTTTTAATTCCATTTTTAAAGCCAGTAATTTCCCCTTTGGTTACCTTTACGTGGTAACCAAAAAGTCTGCAAAGTTTCCCAAAATTCAGCTTGGGAAATAAACCAAATTAGGGTCAGTTGGAGGGTCATAATTCCTTGTTCTCGTTAATCTCCCCTCCAACGGACCAGCCGCGTGGCCAGCCCGAGTTGGGCACACGCTTTAAGATAGGGAGCTTCCAGAAATTTCTGGAAGCTCCAATAAAAATCAAAGAAGTCCGCCAGACGGGCAAACACCAGTGAGCTGTCAGACTCCTGTCAGCTCACTGGAAAATTTCAAAATTCACTCAGTGTTCGTCTGAGACTCGGCCGAGAGCGGTCGCTTACCTCCCCCTATAACTAGCACGTCTTCCCGTTGTGCCAGCGTTTTGGCCGGGAATAAAAGACGTGCTTTCCCTGGTTAGGACACGAGTTAGGGCCCTCCTCTGACCCACACAGGTCAGAGGAGAAGATCTAAGCCAACACGACGAACACCGCACGTTGAGGGCCACATGAGCGCACTATGCTCGGCCAGAAACTGCATCAGGAACGCACTTTTAGGGACTTTTAGGAGGCCTTTTTGGCCTAAAACTTTCACTTTTTGTGGCCTTCGGGCCTTGTTTTAAAATTAATCCAGTATAACCAAGCCACGGCCCAAGTGGCCTTTCATTTTTTAATAGGGGCTTAATGCCCGTTTTTGTGTTTTTTGTATGTTGTTGGGGTTTTGCTGACGAATTGGGATTTTGAGTGGGGACCCACCCCTGAGTTGAGATAGGAGGTCCCTTGGTTACGACCTCATATTCAGAACTGAGTTAATTTAGGGACTGTTTTTCCCCACAGCCGGCAATTAGGAATTGCCGGCCGCATTCGCAAAAGTAGGCGCTACCGAAGCCAACCATATTGTCTGTAATTGTGCATTGTTATTGTAAACTGTAATCTTGTGTAGGCTGGCCACAAAAATGTTAGGAACTAAAACTCCGAATCGTTTTTAACCATTAATTATCAGTTGTTTCAAGGGGAATGGCCGACTTCCCCGTGTTAATTTAATTAATTGGAAGTTGTCCTTAGCGGAAATGTTTGTGTGATTTGTTTTTAGTAATAATTGCCTAAGCAATTATTACTCGTTCCGCTTTCATTCAAATTACCAAAGTTCCGAAAAGCTAACAAAATTTTCTCTTATCAAATTTGTCAAAGTTCTAAAGTTCACGGTAAAATACTGGGGGATGCAACTCAAATTTACATCAGAATTAGGACAACAAATATGCATACTATAGGTAGATAGGCCTTGTTAAGGAGTAGTTAGGACGTATTATGTCTGTGTATTTATATGTGTCAATATTGTTGTAATCTGTAGTGTGAATGAGACCCCCCAAATTTACGTAAGTGGCTACTTGAGTAAACCCCTCATGGAGCGTGAGGTTTCAAGGTTAGCCTCTATTGTGCAGTGTGAATTGTGAATCCAGAAGTGTGTGATTGTGAGTGAGAATGAGGGCTTACCATGTAAACCCCCTTGTTGATAAGGGTATTGGGACCGCCAGAGTGAATGGGTAAAATATTCAGATAGTAGGCAGGAAAATAGGGCCAAATTGAGTAGCAATTTGGACCCAAAACTTAGATAAAATGAAGTCAGTAATGATTGCTGGTTGGATGGGAAATTGCTGTGAAAGGGCTAATTTTGGAGTGAAAATCCTAGAAATGTGTATAAGAAATAAAGGTAGATTCGGCGATTCAGAGCAGGTTTTGTAGCCTTGGGTCACGGGGACCCCCAATTAGGTCTGCCAAATCTGCTGGATTTCCGGTCATCCGTGTAGATTGCCCTGCGATTAGGGGACGGATGAGCCGCATTCACGGAATCCAGAAATAGCCGAATCAAGGTCATAACAGAAGAGTTTAAATTAACCCGAAATTAATCCAAGAAATTAGTTTTACGTGGTAGACTTCCGATTAGCGGACTGGTAGTTTTGTTAGTTCTAGGTAGGAAAATGTTAGAATAATCTTGTTGTATTAATTAGTTGAAGTTCTTAATAATTGGGAAATAGTTGGGTCTAGTTAAGATGGGGGTATTAATGGTCCTGGCTTAAAATTAGCATGGGTTCACGGTCGTTACCGTAATCACTTAACCTCCCATGTAAGAGGCCAAAAGATGAGCCAAACTAAAAGAAAAGAAGTAGACCCGTGCTGAGATTCGAACTCAGGTCCTCTGGATTAATAGATCCAGTGCTCATCCATTTGAGCTACACGGGTTATAATTAGAACAAGTTTAAGCCAGCCTATATAAGGAAGCAATTTGCAACTCAGCACGTGTGCAGTTTAATTAATACGTTATATGTGCTAATTATGCATATGTGGAAACAAACTTTAATTATGTTTTTCTCACTAATTACTTAACATTTTTTGGTGCTGTAAGCACAAAAAATGTTCAGTTTTTCAAGCCCTGCAAGAATATATAACTTTTACTTAAAATCGTTTTCATCAAAATTTTGTTAATTTATATGCCAGTCTTGCACGAATGCAATTATGTGCTCGTGTGAAAGGGTGGTAGTTTGCGCGACTGCCGCTCGGCTGGCTGCTGGGGTTGCCAGCACCGGATCGAATAGCGGTTCGGCACGTCCCCTGTTAGGGCACTAGGATAAGGGGTAGGTAGATTTAGAAGTAGACGTAGTTCGGTAGGTCGGTAGGTCGGTAAGTAGGGACTGCGTAGAATGGCTGCTAAGATAGTGAGTGAGTGAGTTTTTGCCTTTTTTGCTTAAACTGACTAAAACTAATTACATGCAAAAACTCACTCCCAGTCAGCCAGTAGGTTTCATTTTAAGTTTGTTATTTCAGTTTTAAGTTTGTTATTTCAGTCCCAAACCTGCAACTAAATAATTAACAAGGATTTTACAATAAAACACCAGGTAATTTTAAGTTAACATTAATATTACGTAGGCTTTAGTTAGTTAGCATAAGTAGGTAGGTAGGCATTAGTTAAGGCAATTATTGTTGTAAGTATTTAGCAAGTGACCATCTTCCAATATCAGAAACACACCATAAAACGTCCAATTTCGTACATGTATTTGATGTAATCTTTGGGTCACGGGAAATGAACCCATTTCCCGTGACAGACCGACAAAATCAGGCCAAACACAAGCCGAAAATACTAATATTCGTCAGTTCGTAAGATTGTGCAAACTTTGGTCAGAATCAATGCATTTCACGTCAAAATGGCCCTAGAAGGCCGGTCCGTGCAAGGACAGGACAAAAGCAAACGCAGTTTGAATACAGGTCGCAGAGAGCGCAATTTCGGAATATTTCTCAAGAATGTTTCATCTAGCTACAAGTTCAGTCAGGCCCGGCCGGGCCCAAGGTGCAAAACCTTACGAATCAGTTCGTCCAAACCGGAAATCACGACAAGTTCAACTAAGTTCGGAAAGTACATGCTAATAGAGGCCGGGAAGGCCTAATTGGTGACAAAGAGTTACCAGAAACGGGTAATATTGTCAAAAAGGCAATAACCAACGGTTTTCAGTCAATTCTTCAATTCACAAGTTCAAATGGGGCCCAAAATGCACATTTTGGGCCTGGAAAGTAAAGGAACGAGTAATGGTTGCTGGGTTCGATTCCCGCACCATAATCTTGTACTAATGGGTTTTAACCCATTTGATTCAGGTGCGGAGACGAAGCTACGCTGCTCTATCCGAATCTGAACTGCCCGTGGATCATTAGTCTTGTGTCTCTCAGTTCTTCAGAAGTAGTTGCTCAGTAGTGGACCGCAGAAGTCCGGATCAGTCGTATCAGTCAGTCAGTCAGTCAGATAATCAGGACCAGTCATTTTGGAAGGTACATAGACGGCTTGCATTGCAGAGTAGCGGATTAAGACAGAGACAGCGAGCGTAGCACCGCCTGATCAAAGTGGGAGGTTAAACCAGAAACCGAAAGGCCTAAATCTAATTCTTGGAAAAAGGACTAAAACGCCGATTCTCTTTTCTATTGAGTCATGAATTCAACCATTTTCGTCATCAGTTTTATGTCGGGAGGCGTTTCTCCCGTGTCTCTTGCCTAAGCGCCACCCCATCCTCAGTGAAGAAGAAGAAGCCGTAGATTCGTTGAACTGTGTAGTTGTTTAATTTTCATTAATCAGGAATAAGTAAGGCAGAACCAGGTGACTCCCCATTTTCTCTATTTCCTCAAAAAGCCAGTTCCGTACAGTAACCCTGTCTAGGTGTTGGAGCGGACCTTCGGGAAAGCAGTGTCCAACGATTCGGGGACTCACCCATAGACCGACCCCAGGTTTATCTCAGTTAACAATTGTTTGATTGTAGTTTGCTGATTTGTAGTTTGATAATCCGTTTGTAAGGACGGATAAAGAGTCGCACAGCACAAGCATATAGGCGCACGAGAAAGCATATAGGTACTTACTTGGCAGAGAGTTGGAGACAGTGTAATAGTTAGTGTAATAGAGACAGAGTTTTGAGAAAAGGAAGAAGAAGAGGTACCACTGAACCTTGTCCCTAACTAAACCTATAACTTGGGTAAATTATCCTAAATTAGGATAATATTAATAATAACCTAAAGAGGGTAACTGGCAACTCTGGTACAGTAAATTGTATACTGTACTGATCTGTAATTGTAACTGCTTTGCACAGTTTGTAACGACCCCTGTTATTAACGCATATTGTGTTGTAAATTGTCGTATTGTTAAAAGAGTGTACCCATCATACCTGTACGTAGTTTAATAAATAATTGGTGTGTCAGACCTAGAGTCTCAGAGTTTATTAGAGAGGCGCGAGTGTCTCTGAAAGTCAGGCGCGTTAGCCTAAAGATTGGATCAGGACTGCTCAAAGGTAAGTTCTGGTCAGGAAGTGGAAGACGCATCATCAATCCAGCGATCAAATCAACGCAAGTGCTGACCCCTCTTGCCGATCGGCTGGAATCCAGTGCAACAAACGAACTCACGAAGAAGACCCCTACAAAGGTTGGCTGCAGGGAATCTCTGATTTTGGAACACCACCTTTCGGAGAAGTTTTCGCCTAAGTCTACTTTCATAAGTGGACGTGCTGACCTTCCGTGTAATCAAGTGCAGAGCGATTTCTTTCACTAGACCGGAGAGCAGAGCGATTTTTGACTCCGGCTCCTAGCAACTTCATTACACATAGGTCTTCTGGGTCGTAGAACGCAAATCTGATGTCTCTTTTTCGTTTCAAGTATTTGTGAATTCGGCCTAAGCGAAAGTTTCGCCTAAGCGAAAGTTTCAAGCTTAAGATTTTGGTTCATACAGAGCTAGCAAAAAGCTGAAACTAAAAATCGAAATCGTATTCATGTTCTGCGAGCCAGAAAACCTCTATACACAATTTTTAGCAAAATCGAAGACAAAATGTTTCGTTTTCCCTTGACCCCCCTGCGAATAGAACAAAAGCATTTCGCGAAATCGAAAGCTTGTTTGAAAATTTGAACTAAGCTTGGTCGAAAACATACGCATACAAAATTTCAGCTCAACTGATCAACTTCTAAAATGTTTCAATGGTAGTGGGAAATTAAGCCCCGTTGATTTATATTCGGTTTTTATTTCACATTAAATTTAAACTCAAAAGGCTATACTGTCACTCCAAAAATCACGCGCAAAGCAGCGGGTAGTAAATTTCGGCCCCCCTCCCGGCACGCCCCGCGGGTACCCGCGGCGCGCGTCCAACTCCAGTATGACAGAGGAATGGCAGAGGAATGATTCCATCATAAAATCTGCCAAGTCAGGATGGCCGAGCGGTCTAAGGCGCCAGACTTAAGTTCTGGTTCACGAAAGTGAGCGTGGGTTCGAACCCCACTCCTGACAGATTTTTTCCCAACCGAACGACATATACATGAGTTTTTCAAATTAAAAGAATTTTGTACAGTATTATAAACCTTGGTTTTAGAAACAAACTTTAACACAAATCTTCCAGAAACAATAACTTCAAACTAGTAAAAATTACATACAAGTTAAAAGAACACGTATTTTTAAAGATTTTATCCTTCATCTTTTCGAATTTTATGAAAATAAAAATATATTCCCGCTATATGCAATTCAACTAAGCTTATAGCCCCTGAAACTAACAATTAGCTTTCTTTCAGTTATTCATATTTATAATCAATGCCTTTCCAGTAATGTTTCATTTAATCAACTGTTCAAAGTGTAAGATACAATACATACAATACAAGACAATACAAGATAAATGGCGAAAGAAAGAAAGTTTGCTCAGCAGCACCTCAAAACTGAAAAATTTGGTTCTGACGTTGGTATCGAACCATCAGTCTTCAGTTAACCAGACCGATTGAGCTACTCAAGCAAAGTCAAACCAAGCTTAAGGGGGGGCTAAGAAGGGGTTGGGACCACATTGTCGGAGAGAGCTACTTTTTCGCCTATCGTGAGCCAACATATCAAAGGAAAAAGTCTAGGGTGGGCAACAACATACCTCATATACACCGTTTTTAGCAGTACGCCAAAGTGCAAGTTTTAGTTCGAACAAGTAGTGCCCAAAAAGGGCAAACTTCCTTTGCAGAGAATTGTCTGAGAAAACATTTTCCTTTTATTTTGTTTAGACTTCACACAATCAAACTAAACTATTTAAACTAACAAAGCTGTTGTGTTTTCAGCTTGGATTTTTCTGAATGTGCTATGCTCAAGCAAAGTAGTAACGGTTGCCATCGAATGGTGTCAAATATTAAAAATTTCATTGATTAGTAATTTCAGCGAATCTTTTCAGGGAAACCCACCCAATGCCCAT
>JASAND010023366.1:0-18644 GCA_030248195.1 Trissonchulus latispiculum | reverse complement strand
CGGCTTTTGTCTACTACTAATCATATTCTGGTTATAAGAGAATTGCAGTTTTTCAAAAAGTTTTCAAGAAGTTTGATAAAATTTTTGAAAATTTTAATAAAATTTTGCTTTTGATAATAGGCTAAAATTGGTTCCGGTTCCGGTTCCGGTACGTTTTCAAAAACCGGAACCGGAACCGGAACCAAAAAGTACCGGAACCGGAACCGGAACCGGAATTCCGGTCGATCCCTAATATATATATATTAGGGATCGACCGCCAATCCGGTTCCGGTTCCGGTACTTTTTGGTTCCGGTTCCGGTTCCGGTTCCGGTTTTTGAAAACGTACCGGAACCGGAACCAATTTTAGCCTATTACCAAAAGCAAAATTTTATTAAAATTTTCAAAAATTTTATCAAACTTCTTTAAAACTTTTTGAAAAACTGCGATTCTCTTATTACCAGAATATTATTTATTCAAAAATTTTCGCCTGCGGCGCCACTGCATTACTTAGAATGTTTAGAATTTGTAATAATAATGTCTAATGTATCGTTGTTATGAATAACTATTAATATATTATAAAACATAAATAATACTTAATAACTCAGATTAGATAGCACAAGACCGCCGGAACTTTTCAATTTAAGTAGTGGTAAAGATACCTAGTACTGAATTGAAATTATTGAAGCCTTACCGTCGACCTATGCCATTTCAAAATTATAGAGTGCGCTGTTGTATAATCAAATGTCAGTTTTAGCTTAAATTTAATCTTTTTAATTGTTTAAATCCAGACTGGACTTTAAATATGGACTACGTAAGTTTATTGCTCTTTGTTTAGTAATTAATCCAGTGCGCAGATCAACAGAATTGCTAAAAATTATGGATGGAACAAATAGCATTGGTTTTTAAAAATCTTTTGAAGAAACGTCATTTAAAATTTAAAAAATCCTGATGAAGCTAGCCGAAAGGAAGAATTTTCGTTTAATTCAAGTTGGAGAAATTGTGCATTTCGACTTTCTTTGAAACTTGTGAAAAATACTTTTGGCTTATATATACGTATGATTATGTCTAGAAATTATCAGACAAGCCTGATAAAAACTAAACATGTTTCTGACTTATTTTGCCGAAAGCTGTAAGAGCAGTTTTTGGTACTCGCAAAAATTTCGTGGAATCAGTTTCTATCTACTTATTTAGCTTAATTGAAAATTCAGCTTAACTAATTAAGAAATTAAATTTTATTTGGCAGTAAATCTCCTATAAAGTCAACCTTGCATTCGATTAAATTGTTCATCGAAATTCGTATATATAATGTAAAAATATAGATGATGTTTATTCATCGAAAATGTGCTCGAATAATATAAATATAGTATATTCATACCGTGTATAATTCATGTTAAATTTTAAATTTTAATTTTAAAGCTATAATGTAGTAACGTTTAACTATGCTATAAGACAAAAATGTCTTAATAAATTGCAAATTTCATGTTCCTGCATTGAAATAACTATATAAAATATAATTCAAACGTTATTACAATGTTCTAGTAACTACAAAAAAGCGAAAAATTGTGAAAAAATTGTCCAAAACGTCAGAAAAAATTTTCGATTTTTGTAGTGTTAAAGAGCTGGTTCCGGTTCCGGTTCCGGTTCCGGTTCCGGTTCCGGTTCCAGTTTTTTAAAGCCAGTTCCGGCTCCGGTTCCGGTTTTTTGGTGTTCCGGTCGATCCCTAATATATATATATATATATATATATATATATATATATATATATATATATATATATATATATATATATATATATATATATATATATATATATATATATATACGTATATATATATATATATATATATTAGGGATCGACCGGATATCCGGATCCTGCCGGATATTGCAGATCCGGATCCGGATCCGGCAGAAAACCCATCCGGATCCGGATCTTTTTTGCAGTTCACGAACCAAAGGAAATTTATTACTGAAACTTAAGTATAAATGCCTGGAGTGCTATAAATTAATTTCTAGAAGCGATTTTTCGTGCTAAAAGTGTGGCTTGTAAGGGGGCTACCGCCCCCAGACCCCCGTATATCTTAATATTCAACTGAACCGGAATAAGTAGACTCTGATATTTTGTCAACTAAATTTTTATGCATGTCATGGTAAATGAATTTCTATACATTTGCATAATAACGTATTTTTTTAAAAATTAGCGTATAATAAATCGGTTTCCATGAGTAGTTATTGTAAGACATCAATAGACAAAATTGAACAAAGTTTGCAATTATCAGACTCCTTGACGTTTTGGGTTTTCCCAATTTTAACTTTGCTTTTCTGAATTTTTAAGCGATGCTTTTAATAAAATGTTTTCTCGGTAGTAGCAAAATTTTATTTCTACTTACAGCGTTTAACCATACGTATATTGCTAAATTATTAGAAAGGTAAGCTAACCGACTTGGAAATTCAAAAAATTTAACTTTAGTGAAATTTGTAAGATGGTTCCGAGTAAATAGATCAGCAAATTTAAAGATTTTTTCGAGAGAATGTATACACGCCGTTTCAAAAAGGAATACTGAATACATAAATAGATAAATTCAAGCATACGTAAGTTGGGCTGACTACTTTCATCCTAACGATGTCGCCTCTAATATATATTTAATGAAGACGAAAATTATTTTCGTATATATTGGTTGCGGTGAGTACTTGCATGGCTTCAGCCGATGCTACAAAGATTTTATATAACTGCCGGGATGCTACAACATAATCGACGGAACTGGATCAAAACATTTTTAAAATTCGAAATGCTGGTTGCTAGAGAACTCGAATTATTTATAAGTAAATATATAACTATTTTCAGCAGTAATAGTATTGGTTTTATTTTTCCAAGCTCCATGTAAGAAGTGTTAGTCTATTAATTTGCTGATTTTGTTTGAAAGCCTTTGCTTGTATATACATTGTTCCATGTCTGCGGCTGCGGCCCACACATTTCTAAAATTCGTTAGATACTTAGCTAAAATTGTTTCTTTCGGGCTAAATGTTTAACCCGTTTGCAGTATCAAACAAGGCGAAGTTGTTGAAAATTATTAATTAATTCACTACCTGCATTAAAACAGTACAAAATCCATAAAAACCCCCATAAGCATTAACAAAATCAAAGATCAAAATTTTAAAAATTTGCATGTATTTTGATGACTAGATCCGGATCCGGATCCGGATCCGGATCCGGCCGGATCCAAATTGGATCCGGATCCGGGTCCGGATCCGGCAAAATTTTGGATCCGGTCGATCCCTAATATATATATATATATATATATATATATATATATATATATATATGTTACGGGCAGATGAATAAATTGGACACTTCTGAAAGTGTCCAAACAGATAGATAAATTATGCATGTGCGCAGACAGATAGATAAATTCTTACAATTATCGCATTCTGTCCGGACAGATGAGTAAAGTATCTATGTGTCCAGAACATGGTTGGACAGATGAGTAAATTTCTAAACTAAGAAGTAATGATGGAGAATATTTGTGCTTATAGCTGTTATTTAACTTCAGTATTAGTCTTTACTTTATTTTAAATAGTTTAAATTGTTCTAAAGCTTATTATTATATTTTATTAGCTTTTGATTGATTAAATTTTAAAATATTTTGATTTGAATTAAAATTTGATTTTGTTAATTTTATGTATTATAACATTTTAATATAATAATTATTTTATGTACTTATATATTTGTGTATAATTACCATTAAAAAGATATTAGGCAATACACTCTTGGCAATACGTTAAGTAAATAATCATACGTTAGCATAAAACGTAAATATGTAAATTCTTGTTAGTTTCACCTGTTGGTTTCCATTTTAAATTACTTTAAAATAACGGCACCAAAATTTCACAAATAAGTACATGAAATAATTAAAATTAATTAACAAATAAATAAATTATTAACAGCGATCAATGATTGGAACGAAATCTAATAAATAATAAAACTAATTAAATCAACTAACAGATTTTTAAAGTAACAGATTTAAAATTTAATAAAATATAAGCTAATTAAATATAGTAACAAGCTTTAGAACAATGCATAAACTATAACAAATAAAGTGACGAACAATACTGAAGTTAAACAACAGATATAAACACAAATATTCTACACTATTAGTTCTTAGTTTAAAAATTTACGCATCTGTCCAACCTTGTTCTGGACACATAGATAATTTACTCATCTGTCCGGACAGAATGCGATAATTGTAAGAATTTATCTATCTGTCTGCGCACATGCATAATTTATCTATCTGTCTGGACACTTTCAGAAGTGTCCAATTTATTCATCTGCCCGTAACACACACACACACACACATATATATATATATATATATACATAAATATACACACACACACATATATATATATATATATATATATATATATATATATATATACACATACATATATCAATGCAAAAGGCAAATTCAGATACAGGATTTCGAGGCCCGATTGAGAGCCAGAGTTGAAGTGGACCGCGAGTGTTTACAGGTACTCGTGGGCAGTAGAAAATTAGCCTATCGGCACTACCCGCGCGGGTATTTTGAGGGTATCTCTTGTTAATGCAATCAAATAAAGTCAATAAGTTTTTAATATGGTCTAATTGG
This sequence comes from Trissonchulus latispiculum, assembly GCA_030248195.1. Lineage (NCBI taxonomy): Eukaryota > Metazoa > Nematoda > Enoplea > Enoplida > Ironidae > Trissonchulus > Trissonchulus latispiculum. The sequence continues at coordinate 14,021 of JASAND010023366.1, read as the reverse complement.
CGATTTCCGACATCTTATTTTCCAGGGCAGAGGTCTGTTTCCATGGCCAGCCAGTCAGGGCATTTGCTCCCTTTTTCTTCAGGGTGTACTGAGGGTGTACCAGGAACACCGTGATTTCTGGGTAATTTTTCCAATTTACCCCCCGTGCTTAAATATTTTTTTAAAATTTGACCAATTGAGTTGAAAATGTGATACAGGTACGTTTTCGGCCACGCTGAGTGCAAATATCGCAAATTTTTCTATTTCGCGAAATGCGATTTTTTGCAATCGCTAGGAGGGAGGGGAATATTTTTTGCTGTCTATTTAGGTGACAAGTTGTATATATATATATATATATATATATATATATATATATATATATATATATATATATATATATATATATATATATAGGAGTTATCTCGCCGGCTGAACAGGAATCTGAAGTCCGTTGTTCGATTCCGCTTTTCGTGGATATGAGCTTATGCTCTACGTTTACTGAGTATCGAAACGCTAAATCGAAATGCACTTCAGATTCGTGTTTAGCGACCCAGAAGACCCACAAACCAAAACACCTTTAAAACTTGTCATCAAAATCGGCGACATACAATTTTCGGTTCCCCTTGGTCTCCCCTTGCAAATCCATAAACATTTTTCGATAGTGATGTGGATCGGATCGGCAGCCAAAATCACCTATCGATTCGATCCGCCAATTACCCGGCGATCCGATCCGATCCGATCCACCCCCGGATCGGACCGATCCGATCCGATCCGACCATAATTTTAATTTTCAATTGTAGGCACTTTAATTGCTCTACCTTCCGATTTCCCATAATTTTGCAAAACTTTTGATCAAACTTCGCATCGGAATCTTATTGAATAATTCTAAAAGTCCGTACCAGAAACTTCAGCTGCAGAAGTTTGAAAAAATCGTTAAAAACTATTAGCAATCTTTGGTTTACAAAAAACTCTTAGGGGCCTACTTTTTCCTTCTCGCCGAGGGGTCTGCCCGTTTTTTGTCGCTCTGGGGGTGTCTGCATCCACCCATTCTCCCCCACGTTATCTTATGCTTGCAACCATTGCAACCAATTAGCACCTAATGTTTGGAATTTTTGGTTTTTCAAGATTTCCGGATTTTAAATTTCTTTAATTCTCACACCATGGTTATGATTTAAAAGCTCTTGACGAAGTGAACACATTTTGTAATACAATCATGTCCGATAAATGCACTCGATTACCAAATTCACAACAACAGGATTTTCCGGATTTAAGTGTTTTTCATTACCCACACCAAGAGTACATAATAACTAAGAGTGTGACAAGCGTCACACTCTTAGTTATCAAGCAGAAAACATCATCTGCACAATAACGGCCTACCCCCCCCCACAACTGAGTACCTGGTGACCCCCCCCCACAACTGAGTACCAGGTACACAATTGTGCACGAGCACTCGCTTGTGACCCCCCCCCACAACTGAGTACCAGGTACACAATTGTGCACGAGCACTCGCTTGTATGTTTACATGTTGAAGCCAAAAACATTCTATCAGCAGCTGGCCCCTTTTTGGCTTCAACATGTAAACATACAAGCGTGTGCTCGTGCACAATTGTGTACCTGGTACTCAGTTGTGGGGGTCACAAGCGAGTGCTCGTGCACAATTGTGTACCTGGTACTCGGTGGGGGGGGGGGTCACCAGGTACTCCGTGGTGGGGGGGGGTAGGCCGTTATTGTGCAGATGATGTTTTCTGCTTGATAACTAAGAGTGTGACGCTTGTCACACTCTTAGTTATTATGTACTCTTGCCCACACTCAGGAGTAATCACCTGAAAGATCTTGACGAGCTGAAAAACTTTTGTAATACAACTATTTCCCAGAAATGCGCGCTGTTCCAAGTTCAGAATTACTTCCCCATCTATGAATACTGAATTCCAAGAAATTGGTACACCTCCAGGTATTGGCTCTAGCTCACAATTAGCTTTGAAATAAATTCTAGGCAACGTTTACTCTAGTATGTAGTTAATTACTTTTAATAGAAATCATACCAGAATAAGCACACCTTCAGCAGTCAGCGTCACTGAATTTAAAAAGCGATGCGGACTGTGCAAAAATTAATTAGCAGAAAATATTAGAGAACCATTCCATTGGATTGATTTTACGTATGCAGACAAAAAATTATATATTTATCCAGAGAAACAAAGTAAAGTAGTTAACAGAAATCAAGCAGAAAGTTAACATCAAAAAATTCACATTAACAACGAAAATTCAACAATCGAACAAAATTCAGACGAAAAATTATCATAATTTCTTGGAAGAAATTTTGTAATGTTGTAAAAATTGGCAAACTTCCAAATTTTGCCTCATTTGCTGGATCGGCGTTCTGAAAAAATCAAGCCGATCTGATCCGAAAATTTGTCGATCCGATCTGATCCGCCGATTCGATCCACATCACTATTTTGCGATATTTGAACTCTCTACCGACAGCTTCGAGGCAGTCCCAGCGCTCTAGGTGCTCTCAGTAAAAGATGGTAGCCGAAAGTAAAATTGGTTATTTACAGCCGTTAGTCCTGAGGAAATTCAGGTATGAAACCATCAAACTACTTCTGTTTTAAACGTAAGATTTTATAGTATTTAATAACATTTTTTACACCAAGTCAAACTTTAGTCCATCAAAATCTAAAAAAATTTTAAAGGCCTAAATTAAAATTATATATATAAGGTTCCGTAGTCTTAGAATAATTAATTTATGAAAACATTGTCCCCAGACTTGGGGAGGGGGCTCTCATGTCCTCTATCAAGAGCAGAAAATCCAGCAAACTCTAGCCTTACCCCACATTCACAAACCAGTACTCGTTCGAAAATTGTTCGCATTAGGGAAAGTGAAGTGCTAAGTAAGTGCCAAGCCAAGTTTGACTCTGATATTTCCGAAAATAAAGGAAAATTTTCTTTGGCATAATCCTAAACTATCCACGAAACTCGAGTCTACTTTTGCCGGAGCGGGACTCAATACTCAAAAGTAACCTAACATTTACTTTGTATGCTAAGGTTAAGTGCTTATTTAGATTATACTTGGACTTTTGCAAGGTTCCTAAACTTTTGAAATTCTTATTTTCCAAATACTACATTGAATCTGGTACTCCGACAAGAATTTTATAAGAGAAAGCCGAAGCGTCACACTCTCCGGCCGGCACCGGACTCTCCGGTCGATCCTTGTCCTGCCACCCAACCAGTTAGTAGGACTGATAGAAACCAAGGAATAACTACTCCTAAAGGGCAGACGCAGCACATAACAACACGTAGAGTTGTTTATAAAATCCTGAAATGCTGAAAAACTTTATTCGAGTAAACAAAAACTGCATAACATATAAAGGAAAAACACCCAGAGCAGGAAATATACCATGGGCCGATTTCATCATTAGTCACAAGTTCACAAGCCACAACTTGTGAACTTGTGACTTGTGGCCACAAGCTACCCAAAATTGGGTTTCATCAAAATTTGCAGACAACTTGTGGTCACAAGTCACAAGCCACAAGTAAATTCCAGGCAAGCACGCTGAAATGACGTCAGAGCTCACAAGTTCAGGAAAGTACTTGTGGGGAAAGAAGAGGCCAGAACAGAAGAACTACAGTAAACAAACAACAATAATTCAAGAATTATGCAGCGAACGGAAGGCTTTTCGCAAGTTAAATTGCTCAGTAAGCAAATAAAAATAAAGAAATGGATACAAGAAAAGTAAATTAAGTAAAGAATTTCCACATTTAGATACACGAATGAAAATTGTATAAATCAGCGTAAATAATCAGATTAATACATTGAAAAAGTTTCAAATCTATACCAAAATTTGGCGCTGCAAATTTCAGTAAAATTTAGCCCATTTCATTTGTTAATTGTTCCGCTTTCGAATAAGTGTCGTCGTCCTTCAGTAAACGAGTAAATTCATTTAATATTAATTTCATATTAATTAAAATTTTAGTGCCACAAGTGATACTTTGACTTGTGGGATTTTGCAGCTGTTTGCAGGGACTTGTGAACTTGTGACTTGTGGCTTGTGGCTTGATGAAACCGAAACTGGAAAATCAACTTGTGGACAACTTGTCACAAGCAGGGACTTTGCTTGTGACTTGTGGCTTGTGACTAATCGTTGATGAAACCGAAATTGCTTGTGGCTTGTAAACTTGTGAACTTGTGACTAATGATGAAATAGGCCCCATAAGCGCAGTCTATTCTACATCAGAATGCAATGCATGTATCAATACTTAAAACTAAGAGTCTTGTTTCGTTGATACTTTTACATACAAAACGCAGTAACAAAGGGTGACAACCAGTGACTTTTTTCTCAAAAAATCGTTAACCACAACTTTTTGGAAAATAGCAAAAAAATATCGACTGCACAACTACCATTTACAGAGATATCAGATTTTTAATAGGACTTTCTTCCTGCTTAGACATCAGGAAATATATAATGTTGTAATTAACTTAATTTATTTATTTCGTAGTTTCAATCTCAACTTCTCAACGCCTTCCAGAGTCGGAAGCATAAATTAGAGAACACATACAATTGAAAGGAAATATGTTGAACTTAATACTTATTCAAAACTTTTAGGTCCGCTCGACAATCATTGCTGCCTCCCACTGGCGTATCTGGGACTTTGGGAAGTAGAGGGCGACATTCCAGGGAGTAATTTTCAATGGAAAGGGAGGGTGCGAGAGGCCAGAACCCTCAAAAAATTAAAAACTCGTCTTTTTGCACTAGCATCGTTCCTCAAACAATTATTTTTATTTTGAAGACTTTTTTGAACAATTATGTATAAATAAATATTGACGAATGTTTTGAACCATTTCTGTTTTTTTTCGATTTATATCCCCCTTAAATCTTCTTGCCTTCGAATCGTGACGCGAACCCCCCGGTATCCTGTATCTGCAACTGGCTGCGTCGTTGATATCAATCCTTAAAATGGTGTGTACACACTAGTGTTGGGCACCGGATATTTTTTCATATCCGGATATCCGCTTATTATGCGTTAACGGATATCCGGATATCCGGTTATCCGCCTATTCAAAGCTTAAACTTGAGAAATTTTTTATTTTACACTTAAAATTTCAACTTTTCTGGCAATTTTTCGCTGAAGTGTAAATTTCTATCATAAAGCCAAACTATATACCACCTTGGTTTTAAAAATATTTTAGCCAAAATTTTGAAAAATATTTTTAAAATTTTGAAATTTTTGTTAAAATTTCGCGAATTTCTTTATACTTTGTCTAAAATGTAAAGGGATATCCGGATATTTTTCTCAAATCGGATATTATCCAGATCTAAAAGTTATCCGGATATTCAGTGCCCATTACTAGTCCATACGGTTTTCCACAAACGGAAAGGAAGATATATATATATATATAATAACAATAACAGTTTTCACCAAAACGTATGAAATCTAGTCAGGTGAACATGAAAATGTCAACTCCCGTGAAAATGGGCCCCGAAAAAATTTATACGGGACCCGGCTGGGACGGGCATAATAATTTAGGCCAGTGAGTAACACTATAATTTGACTTTCGAAATTTCAAGATTTGACCACCGGGGCCGGGGCCAGACCCTGGTGCATCCCTAATTTGGTTACAGGGAAACATATATATATACTTTAGCTTAAAAACGGACTGCAGGTCAGCATATTCCAGGACTGAAATTCCCCAACATCCATTTATACATTTCAAAAAAGAAAAAGCAAATGTTTCCTAAATTTCTAATTAGAAACTTTGGCATAAAGTTATCAAAATGGTATTTTAAATCTAGGTTGATATACGTAAGCCTTGAGCAACAAAGAGCAATTTTAACCTTGGAAACATTAAATTCCGAACACCATTTTAAGTGGGCGAATAAACGGATGCATAATCCATTAACGAAAAACAGACTGATATCCGAATATGTATACATATCCGGTGCCCATCACTAACTTAGGTAACTTTATAAAGAACAGTAAAACAACAACACGAACTACAGTTGACGGTCCACCGAAGTAGATAAAGTAATAATGTATGACTTAACAGCACAGAATTAGCTAATTTCATTAAACAGTAACAAAATTAAGTCCTTCTTCAACCATAATGCAATAGTCCGGAGTAGGACGGACACGACGGCTGATAAAGCGATGCTCAAAAAAGCGGTGCTCCTTCAGCAATTCCAGGACGGGGCCGACCGCCCTCATTCTGCTCGCCTTCTCCATTTTAGAACTCAATTTCAAAAAGACATTAGATCGCTCCCCTGGTTTTGCCGAAAAAGTGTATCTGAGAGGGACCAATCCCCGGCCAGTCTCCAATTTATTCTGTCTCTGCGCCGCAACAGATCTCAGCAAAGTTGTGTTTGGGTCAGACAAGAATAGCGGTCTCACTTTCAGTCTTTCAAGTCTAGGAAGTCTTCCCAACGCTTTTCCCAAATTTGCCACACTTATGTCGACATTTCTTAAATCTGTCCCGGTACCTAAGCAAAGTTCTACTGTGATGAGATTGGGCATTTCCAGCAAATAGCTCCCAAAGAACCCTGCGTCCGATAGACAAACGGATGAACTGAGATGGGATAAGCCAGAATACGACATCCTATTCAAAAGCATCCACTGGGAATCCGAATTAACATCTCTAACAGTAAGTGATCGCAGAGACCCGTTCCGAATCACGGGAACCCCCTCAAACTGAACCCTGAAAAGACTAAGTTCAGTCAGAGCAGGATAGAAAAGCTCAAGAAACTCCAGGACTACACCTTCAAAGCTGAGAGAAGTGATACTGTGTAACAGACTGGAAAAGGAGGAACACGATTCCGGAGGGATTTTCAGGGTGGCAGTGTAGCCAGGGGCGGGACTCAAACGAAGGGATCGAAGATTTGGCCAAGGAGATCCTTCCATTGCTCTATTCAAAGAACTGGAAGACGTCCACTTAATGTTGGAACCAAATTGAATGGAGGCACTTTTCAGGTGGCAAAGCTTTCCAAGACAAGCTTCAACAAGCTGTTGAAAGGAAATCTCATCAGGAATGATGTGACAACTGAATTGGCTTAGATTCGGATTAAGGCTAACCACTCTGGACAAGGGCGTCGATTTGGCACAGTTAAGACTGAGCTGAGTGAGAGTTCCAGACTTGGACAGGGCGAACAACAATGCATCGGAAACAGAGCCACCTATAGTCAGACTCTGTAGTAGCGGAAAAGCGATCTTAGCAAGATCAGTCGCTGTAGCAGAATCGTCGGAGATCCCCAAAACAGATAATTCATCCAGAAAAGGACACTGGTCGGTGAGGGAGATCAGAGCCGGGAGGGAGATCACAAAATCCGGAATCACTAGGGATCTCAGCTCGCACCTGCAATCCGGAAAATCCGGCACTAATTCATAAGAAATACGTTCATCTGCATACGAAAGAAAGGGTAAAATAGTCAGACGGTCTAAGAAGGCAGGAATAAACTGGTGTATCGGTTGATCGACACCTAAAAATCCCTCAAAACAAAAGGCACTGATTCGAGAACCATAAGAAGAAACCGTATCAGAAGTGTCACGAATATCGGTCCGGTTTAAATTCTGATCCGGACTAAATGAAGTATGATGCAGTTTCAGGGACACATTTTCCGGCAATCTCTGCAGCGGCAGACGATATCTCGGATTGGCCAATTGAATTCCAAGAGTTCGTAAATTCGGAAACGATTCCCGAATTCGACTCAGCAGTGACTGACCAATCGGACTCAACAGATGGAGTTCTTTCAGACCCCGAAATCGCGACATCATCCAATCAATTCGAGCATTCAACGTCTCATTGGGCAAATGTTGAGACATCTGAGAGACGCAATAAATTCGCCAATTTTTCCAGTTCACTTCAACGGCACCGGCGACCAGAAATTCCACATTAGAATACGATTTGAAAACGAGATGACGAAATCGCTTGGAGACTCTTTCCAGAGGAATTCTTTGATGCCAAGGAAGCTGACCCAAAATGTCCACCAATACAGGATCCGGCAAATCAGTTAAAGGAAAGGCGTTCACTCCCACAGAGGGTAAAGTCATCCTAAACGTAAACACAAATCGATTTGAAACGAAGAATTCAAAGTGCCAATTTCGAGCATTTTTATTGTGGGGGATTGTGTCCTCACCACACCAGGGTTCATGCGGGCTTCTGGATTTCATTTTCCCTGTTTTTTCTACAGTAAATTGCAGTGAATTTAGAAGATTAGGCATTAGTAATTATACTGACGATTGTATCAATTTTGGGTCTAAACTGGCATTTTAGCTATCGAACGCAGCATATATATATATATATATATATATATATATATATATATATATATATATATATATATATATATATATATATATATATTGGAAATTCCTGAAAAACTCAGAACTAGCAAAAAACTGATACCAAAACACATTAGATTCGTGTTCTACGACACCAAAGTACCAATGCTAAATTAGCAGCAAAAAATTAGGTGCTGTTGAGAACCATAGGCACAATCATAGGCAAAGGCAAATTTTTGAAAAATCACTGAAAAAATTTAAGTACAATCCTAGAAAACTTTCCAAAAAAATATATATATATATAAATATATATATATACGTATATTCTAAAGTAGTATATAAACCCGGGTTCCAGGACACTTAGCTAATAGTTTTGGATTGAACTGGCTATGAGCTTTACACAATAGTCTTGATATTAAGCCATATGAGCTTTACTCACTTCTTTTGACTTAGCCACAGCCTAAATGACCTTGAAATACTAATTACCCTTAAAATCCTAAGTAGTATATGTAAGATCAATTGGGAGCTATTTTCAGGCTATTTTGGGAGGCAATCTTGGCTTGCATGGTTGCCATGGTAACGGGCAGTGGGAGACTTAGGCTTATCATATGAATTGCATAGGAAGTGATAGCCTCTTGTTATAGAGCCACGTTCTGACTCTATAGTGAGGATGTCAAACTATAAGAAGCAACAAACTTCCAGTCTGCCAAACTTTTTCTCAAACTTTTTCCAAACTTTTTCTCTTATCTTATATTTAAGACAGGGAGGCAACCAAACTTTACCCATACTTTCCTATGGTTGTCAATTGTCTTCTATCAATCTTCTTTAAACATTCTCAGAAACTTTCCCAACTTTTTCAAACTGTATAAGCTTTTTGTCAGAGAGGTTTCAAGTCAGAGGCTTTCTAAATTTATTTTTGGGAGGCTCTTAAATAGTCATATATTTTGTACGTACAGGATTTTTTCAAGGTTGAATCGCACCTGTATCTTGAGGCTCCAATTTTATCATAGAAGGGAACATTTTTCTAAGAGGCAGTCTCCTGGAGGTTCATGTGAGGCTCTTAAATAATCATATATTTACATGCATAAGCTTTCTCTCAAATAATTTTCTAAAATGGAATTTCTGGGAGGCTCTTAAATAATCATATACTTAGTCAAGGTTGAATTTCACTTGAATGATTTTGGGAGGCTCTAATTTAATCATGGGTGGGAAATATTTTTCTAAGAGGCAATCTCCTGGAAGCTCATGGGAGGCTCAAATATAATCATATATTTTGTACAGAAGGTTCTTCAAAATCTTAGCATAATCTCATTTTAAAAAGGCAATCTCCTGGAGGTTCACTGGTAGGCTCTAATATAATCATATATTTAACATGGGAGGCAACCAAACTTCATCCAAACAGGCCTGTGGGTTGCCAACTGTCACCAAATTAACTTTTACATGTCATGTCTGCTTAGATAATCTCTCCCAATAAACATTTTCCACAGATTTCACAGACAAAACTTTCCATCTTGGGCTTATGTATCTTCCAGAATTTATACGAAAATTACTTCAGAGCTCTTCTGAAACCGACCGCTCGCGACGACAGATCAAGTCAGACTGACGCCATCAGATATTTCACCCCCCTTTTATAGTTTTTAAACCCTACCTCCAGTACATCTATCACACGACCAGTACTCCCACTCATACTGCCAGTCATACGCCCAGTCATGCTACCAGTTCTTTTCATACATCCCGTACGCCCATACAGACACCCAGACATAGTAATTCCCTGAAATATTACGAGTCATATCACCTAATCAATTTCCCGGTCACCCTTCACAGCTATACCTTTTGCGTGATTGAGTGACTCTTGCAATACTCCGTGCATACATCGAGCTCCTGTATATAGCTTTTAATTGTCGATCCACAATCAGACCTTGTTGCTTTCCGAACGTTATTTATCCTACGTTTCGTATTTGAGCCACTCCAAATTAGCTCCGAGTTAACACCGAGTACACCGAGCTTACTCCGAGCCTGCTCCGTTCTTGCTCCATGTATGTGTTTTAACCTTATTTGTTCTTAATCGAGCCCTTCCTTCCTTCCCTCCCTTCGAGCATTGTGTTTTTTCTGGTAGTACCACCGTCGCCAGGTCAGTGTTCTTTTCAATTGCTCGCTTTAGGGCTGCTTCTTCGGTCGAAAAATTATGCTCGTAGTCTGCTTGCTCCTCCAGAACCTTTTCAATGAGTGGGCCGTCCAGGAACTGTTTGCAACGTTGGATGTGAGTATAGATTAGTCTGTTCAACTCCACCCTAATTAAGGGTCTGAGTTCATTATAGGCCTCAACTTCAGCTGTAGTCTCGGTATTTCCATCAGTGAGGTACTCTTGGGTTAATCGTCCCATTCTTCGTTCGTATTTCTCCTCAGCCTGTCGAACAAGCTCATTCCAAAACTCACCAATTGGTCTTAATGTACTGCTAGAATCACTACTTCTTGAAGATTCTGTGCTTGTATCCGACTCTGAGTCCTCGTAGTCTTGTTGGGCACTGTGAACGTTCTGCACATGACGCTGTAGGTTAAATGCTCTGGTGAACACCTGACCACATTGGCCACACTGGTATGATTTATTGTCATCACAACTGGACATTTTTGTTCTGATTGAGACATGACTAACGTCGAGTGCAGTGAACCAATAAAAGCGGAAATTTTGAAATTTTCCATCATTACTCATAGATTACTCTGACGGCTCGGCATTTACTCGGTGTTTACTCAGTGCATACTCGGTATTTACTCCGAGTGACTCTTACCGAAAATCAATACGACAAAGTACATAAAAACAGGAAGCAAAATCAATAAAAGCGCGAGCAACAAACACAACTAGGCACCCAAGTCTATAAAGCTTACACTGAAACTCAATCGGAACAAAAATCTCCAGTTGTGATGACAATAAATCATACCAGTGTGGCCAATGAGGTCAGATGTACACCAGAGCATTTAACCTATCATGCAGAACGCCATGTGCAGAACGTTCACAGTGCCCAACAAGACTACGAGGACACAGAGTCGGATGCAAGCACGGAATCTTCAAGAAGTAGTGATGTACAGTTAGACCGATTGGTGAGTTTTGGAATGAGCTTGTTCGGCAGGCTGAGGAGAAATATGAACGAAGAATGGGACGATTAACCCAGGAGTATCTCACTGATGGAAATACCGAGGCTACAGCTGAAGTTGAAGCCTATAATGAACTCAGACCCTTAATTAGGGTGGAGTTGAACCGACTAATCTATACTCACGTCCAACGTTGCAAACAGTTCCTGGACGACCCACTCATTGAAAAGGTTCTGGAGGAGCAAGCAGACTCATAATTTTTCGACCGAAGAAGCAGCCCTAAAGCGAGCAATTGAAAAGAACACTGACCTGGCGACGGTGGTACTACCAGAAAAGACACAATGCGTAGACGAGGAAGGGCTCGATTAAGAACAAATAAGGTTAAAACACATACATGGAGCAAGAACGGAGCAGGCTCGGAGTACTTTGGCTCGGAGTACTGTACTCGGTGTTAACTCGGAGCTAATTTGGAGTGGCTCAAATACGAAACGTAGGATAAATAACGTTCGGAAAGTAACAAGGTCTGATTGTGGATCGACAATTAAAAGCTATATACAGGAGCTCGATGTATGCACGGAGTATTGCAAGAGTCACTCAATCACGCAAAAGGTATAGCTGTGAAGGGTGACCGGGAAATTGATTGGGTGATATGACTCGTAATGTTTCAGGGAATTACTATGTCTGGGTGTCTGTATGGGCGTACGGGATGTATGAAAAGAACTGGTAGCATGACTGGGCGTATGACTGGCAGTATGAGTGGGAGTACTGGTCGTGTGATAGAGGTACTGGAGGTAGGGTTTAAAAACTATAAAAGGGGGGTGAAATATCTGATGGCGTCAGTCTGACTTGATCTGTCGTCGCGAGCGGTCGGTTTCAGAAGAGCTCTGAAGTAATTTTCGTATAAATTCTGGAAGATACATAAGCCCAAGATGGAAAGTTTTGTCTGTGAAATCTGTGGAAAATGTTTATTGGAAGAGATTATCTAAGCAGACATGACATGTAAAAGTTAATTTGGTGACAGTTGGCAACCCACAGGCCTGTTTGGATGAAGTTTGGTTGCCTCCCATGTTAAATATATGATTATTAGAGCCTACCAGTGAACCTCCAGGAGATTGCCTTTTTAAAATGAGATTATGCTAAGATTTTGAAGAACCTTCTGTACAAAATATATGATTATATTTGAGCCTCCCATGAGCCTCCAGGAGATTGCCTCTTAGAAAAATATTTCCCACCCATGATTAAATTAGAGCCTCCCAAAATCATTCAAGTGAAATTCAACCTTGACTAAGTATATGATTATTTAAGAGCCTCCCTGAAATTCCATTTTAGAAACTTATTTGAGAGAAAGCTTATGCATGTAAATATATGATTATTTAAGAGCCTCAGATGAACCTCCAGGAGATTGATTCTTAGAAAAATATTCCCTTCTATGATAAAATTGGAGCCTCAAAAATGATATAGGTGCGATTCAACCTTGAAAAAATCCTGTACGTACAAAATATATGACTATTTAAGAGCCTCCCAAAAATAAATTTAGAAAGCCTCTGACTTGAAACCTCTCTGACAAAAAGTTTATAAAGTTTGAAAAAGTTGGGAAAGTTTCTGAGAATGTTTAAAGAAGATTGATAGAAGACAATTGACAACCATAGGAAAGTATGGGTAAAGTTTGGTTGCCTCCCTGTCTTAAATATATAATAAGAGTAAAAGTTTGGAAAAAGTTTAAGAAAAAGTTTGGCAGCCTGGAAGTTTGTTGCTTCTTATAGTTTGACATCCTCACTATAGAGTCAGAACGTAGCTCTATGGTTTGTTGTAGCAGGTTTGTTGCAGGTTTGTTGTATACCGAGGCAAATTGCCTTCGTAAAGCATTAAACTGGGCCTTTTCTAGGCGAAAAAAGCGGGGGCAGGGAAGTGGGGGATTTCCCTATTTCAGGTGATTTCTGACAAGTTGTGCTATCGCTATGTCGCTCTGATTTGCCGCAAATAGTGTAAACTAGCCAAAAACCCGCTAAAATGCAAAATTGTTTTAAAAGTCGTTGCGGGTGCAACATAGGTCGTAGCCACGAAAACTTTATAGCGTTGGACTGAGCTCAGACTAAACTTTATGAGTATGCTATTTTACTCACTTTTGCTGGATTCGCATTGTCGAAATTTTGGGTAAAAAGTAGTATTTTTCGAAAAAATCGATTTTTAAATTTTGAAAAATCACGTAGATCACATGAAAGCTGACACGTAGGCGGTCCTGGAAATCCAATTGAAAAATTTTTCCATTGAGTGAGTCGCGAGTAATATCCAGTCAAAGTTGAAAAGCGGCAAAGATCAAAGGATTTTGAAAATGGAACAAATTGAATAACTATCGCAATTCTTGACGAAATAAGCTTATATTCGGGATTCAATATGTTAGGGATATGGGCTAATTTTCCACCGAACGGCTAGTTCCTGGCACCTACCGATCTTTCAAAACTTAAAAAATTGCTTCTTTTGATGAATTTCAGCTTTTTCAAATTTCTTTTTCAACCAAGAGAAAGTTCATGCCGTGACAGTTCAGAAAATATATACATTGCTCCAGCAAAGGACATTTGCCCCACTGACAACTGCCCCACTGACAACTGCCCCACGGCCATTTGCCCCACTGGACAACTTCCCCACTGGACAATTGCCCCACTGGACAACTGCCCCACGTGCAAACT